>CAWUFW010020399.1:0-152775 GCA_963921515.1 Calotriton arnoldi
TGCCTGGATAGAGACATTTGATGATTTCACTGATGTGATAGAAGAAGCATAAAACAAGAAGATTATCAATTCTCTTCATTGTTTCATGGGTTGGGAAGACTCAAGACTATGAATGTTCAATTATATATTAATGAGGATGTCCGTCCTATTGCTCAAAGTCACAGATGAATTGCCTTTCACTTACAGGAAGCTGTTATCATTGAGCGTTCCACTGGTCCAACCCCACGGGCTTCTCCCATAGTGATAGTACCCAAAAGGGCAGTGAAGGAGCTGTACACATCTATGTGGATATGTGTCAAGCGAACAAGGCAATTGAAATAGAACGACATCCAGGTCTGCACATTGCTGACATGATAACACAATTTAAGGGTGTAAAGGTAATCGCTTGCCTTTATCTGGATAAAGGATATCATTAGTTGGAACTCGAGGAGAATGGCAGGTACATTACAACCTTTTCTACACATGTTGATCTGTTTTGTTACAAAAGATTAAGGGCCTGATTTATATAGCGGCGGATGGGTTACTCCATCACAACAGTGACAGATATCCTGTCCGCCGAATTCTAAATCCCATAGGATAATATGGGATTTATATTTTGACGGACGGGATATCTATCACCGTTGTGACAGAGTAACTGGATTGCTGATATCTAAATCAGGTCCTAGGTTTTGTGGTGTCATCAGATTCAGAGTTATTTCAAGATGTCATTCAACATATCATACAACCTGTCATGAATGTTTTCAAATTAAAGTGATGACATATTGGTTTTTGGTGCTACACAGAAGGAGCACGACAAAGTTCTCACGCAAGTGTGTCATTTACTCCCTGATGCCAGTTTAACTTTGAATGCCGAGAAATGTGAGTTCCATAAGACAAAGATAAAATTCTTTGGCAACATGTTTTCTGATGGGGGCATGACACCCGATCCAGCTAAAGTACAAATGCTGTCAACTGCCAGTGCTCCACAAGATGTTTCCATGTTACGTTCATTCCTTGGCATGGCCAGCTATTTCTCTAGATACAAACAAGACTTTGCCACAGTCAGTGCTCCTTCATGAGATTTGACAAAAAAGAATGTTTCTTTTCTTTGGTCACATGAATGTGAACAAAGCTTTCAGAAAATCAAACAAGCTATTGAGAACACTACTGAAATGGCATATTTTGATCCAAAGCTTCATACTGATGTTGTTGTTGTTGCTGGCCCTGTCGGGTTAGATTCCATCTTTGCACAGCACAGTGGACACCCAATGCTTGAAGACGTATTGTGGCTTATGCAAGTCAAAGTTTGTCCCCAAACTGAACATGCTTATTCACAACCTGAGAAAGAAAGTTTAGCAGTGGTGTGGGATTTTGAACATTTCCACGTATTCTTGTATAGGAAGCCCTTCACGCTTGTGAAAGATCATCAAGCATTATTGATTATCTTTGGCAATCCAAAGGTAAAAATGCCTCCTCGCATTGAATTTTGGGGTCTCATATTGCAAGAAACAAACTACACCATTGTGCATCGTCCAGGGAAAGATTAGAACCTTGATGACAACTTTTCACAAGTGCCTCTACAGTGCCCTGACCCCATTCTAGGATGGATGAAGCCTATAAAAATGTCATTGTGAAATCAAGCACCCCAGCTGCTTTTTTGTTGGAACAAATTGTCACTGCCATGGGTCAAGATAGTGAAATGCTAAAACCTAAGCACATTATTACACATCAGTCTCTGTACCAACACTCTTAAAAGTGACAGTGAATACCAGATGTTTAAAAATGTCAAAGGTGAACTGTCCATTACCCAGGAAGTTATTATTCTAAGAGGTTCGTGAATTGTCTTTCCAGAGAGTCTGCAACAATAGATAATTAAAGTGGCCCATGAAGGACATCGTTGAATTGTTGCCTCCAAACAAGCTCTCCGAGACTGAGCCTGGTTTATTTCGAAAGAGTTGAAAGAGAATTGAAGCCTGTCATCTATGCAAATGCCTGTCATTGAAAACCACTCAACACTCCTTAAACATGTCAGAGTTGCCAACACATGCATGGGAAAGAATTGCCGTTGACTTCTTTGGTCTTCTTGACAATGGACATCATCTGATGGTGATTATTGATGAATAGTCCAGTTTTCCACTAATAGAAGATCTCACATCTATCTCTCAAGAACATGTCATTGAGAGATTAGAAAGCATCTTTGCGACATGGGGTGTTCCTGTGAACTTAAAGTCTGACAATGGCCTACCTTTAAACAGTTGAGAATTCAGAGACTTTCTCAGTCAACTCAATGTGAAGCTTTCCAGTATGCTGTGCTAGAAAAGCTCAACCTTATGACTGTTTAAAATTTGACTCTTCAAGCTTGCTGTTCGACCTGTCACTGCACCACTCTGAGGAAGAAACTTGCATGAAAGACTTGGATTGTAAGAGGAAAATGAAGGCCTATGCCGACAAGCGTCGACATGCAAAAGATGTTACGTTCACTAGAGGAGATCGAGTGCTTGTTTGTCAGCATAGAAAACAAAAATCTGATGCTCATTTCTATGCTGAACGATTTCATGTTGTGACCAGCAAAGGACACATGGTGACAGCCCAACAGTCTGGGAAGTCCATTACATGAGATTCCTTGCATATCCAACATGTGGCTCATCGCTCCACAGGCACTGATGTCACTGTAGAGATTGGGCCTGAAAGGTCAAGTGAAGACCCCCTGACTGCTGCTGTTTCTACATCACCAACGATGGTCATGGACACTGCTACATACTGACCAACGTGTGATCAAAGCACCTTGAAAACTCATTGAAGAGCTTTGATTCTATAATTATTGGTAAAAAAAATATATTTTTTTTATTTAAGAGAGGGGGAGATGTAGTGTCATGTGAGTTTGTAATGAGGGAACCCCTGTGGCTTCTGATGGACTCATTAGAACTGTGACTTAAGCATTAGAGCGTAGTGCAGTGAATGCAGGTTTAGAATGTTTCATTTGCTGTTTAATGCAGAAAAATAAAGACGGTTATTCTAAGCTCTGTGTGGGGTGTAGTCATTGGCAAGTACCCGGGCTGGGGAGAATGCTACACCAGGGAGGGTCCACAAGAAAGCATAAGGCACATCACCCTTGGTGCACACCGAAGGAAGAGAAGGGCTGCTGCCTCGTACAATGCCATAACCTGAAGAGGACCAGCAACTTGTTTTTGTAGTCCGCTAGCCTTGTATGTCTGGAGGGGACCCCATTGAAGATCGAGGGCCATCCCCCTAGTACAGCACTAATTCCAGAAGAGAGCCTTCTTCCTGTGTGCCGCTGTAACCTGAAGGGGCTGTTGCCCTGTGTGCACTGTTGCAAACCCTCGTGTGTCCAGAGGACTACACAGTGAGGTGAACGGGCTGTTACAGCATGCAGCCATGAAAAAGAAGTGGGCAGTGACCTGCGGAGAAAAAGTAACAATTTAATTATCCGAATCCAGGTGCACCCAATACCTACCGCCTGACTCAGAGAGAGACTTACCGCTGACTGGAAGAGCGCCGTGGAAGCCTGGTGCCTCAACTGCAACATCCAGCCTTCTGTACACTTCTGAGCTACAGGTGTGCACTCAGGGACTCTGAACTGCCAAGCTAGTGAGAGCGGGTAAAACTGACTTCCGGACCTCTGGGTACTTTGCTGTGACTGACGCACTATGGCGCGGGTATAATTTGGCTCCTACAATGTCATTGTAGAAACTTCAAAGACTTGAACTCACTAGTGGGGCCTAGCTTCGAAGCCACCTCACCTAAATGGGAATAACCACTGTTCTTGAACTGGAAGTGTGACTTGAGAGCTGATCAGGTAACGTTAGCATGCCTGCCTTAAGAAGACTGTGTATATTATTTGTGCTGTGCCGTATTATACTTTGTGTTTGTATATAAATACTACCTTTTTTTACATAAAAGCAAGTATTTGATTGGACAATCATTTATTGGGATTGCTGGATGTGTCCTGAGTTGTTCATCCTACACCTACCTCCTCCCCGAGAAGCCTTGGGCTGCTTGACCACTCTACCATGAAGAGTCAAGTGCTGAAGCTATAATTGGCCCAGTTGGTCAGAGCCGATAGTAGGCCGGCCCCTGGGACATTAGTAGTGAAAGGCCTTAGACCCCAGAGCTGAGCTCCGTGATGCATGCTTGCCCGTTGGGCCTCTGAAAGGAGTTCTGACAAGAGTGAATTAATTTAACCCAATATTTCTCAAGGTTAGCGTTTTAATTTTCAAGTAGCGCTGCTCAGAAACAAAAAGAGGCAGACTTTGCTCATTGTTTTCAGTCACAATACGCCCTCTGAATTGTTATTACCAACACAATGATAAGAAGGTCCTTTGTGGACTAAAATTATGTGCATTTCATTCTTTTCAATGCCTCAGAGACAATTATTTTTACACAGTAATTATCCATTTTATAAAGCTAAGCTTATCAGATTTTTCCTATTTTTAAAATTAATGTAATGCATTTGATGCCATAGAAAGCCTGCAAGAGAGACCAAGCTCGCACCACAGTAAAACATAGGATTTTTATGCATGCTTACTTGATTATTTCTGATGAAAATGCAAAGACCTGTAACTAACCATTCTAAGAACGCATAGTATGAAGTCCTGAACACATGAGCGCTAAGAAATATGCATAGACATTTCAAGGCAATGTGTTTACTAGGATGTATGGACAATAGTTTCAGTATTGAAAACAGGATGTACAGATGGACAAATGACGATGAATAAATAAAAATTAGACATCTCTGGCTACCAACTGTCTCAAAGACTAGCCCACATGGAACTACAGGCAGGACAACATTAGTGGAGGTGCTGTCAAGAGGCTAAGAGGATCACAATACAGACTTTGCAGTGATGAAAGTGACAAATTGCATGTGATTTTATGGATGGGTCTATTTGTGCGGAATTGTTTCTTACAATATTGAGATTTGGCTAGACTGGTGGTGAGATGTTATATTGAGATTTTGCTTATCTTGTTGCAGATTTTTCTAGTGTGTGTTTAGGAGTGATATTGCTGTCACACCGGTCTGTCTTGGTGATAGGAGTGAGCTGTTACATCAGTTCTCGTTTTGCCACAAAGAGGACAGCAACTTCTACAGATTCTTGCAATGTTGTAGGCATGGGACATCGGTGGAATAAAGGTGATTCTTTACAATCATGTACGCATATTGCTTCACTGAGAACATGTGTGTTGACATTCAGAGTGGCGACATGTGAGTTGATATTCAGATCATGGCAATGGGAGGTGTTAACTACTGACGTGTTGGAGTGGGCCCTCTGTCTTTTGAGTGAAATTTGTGATGTCAGAGAACATGGTGACATTGGAAGGGAGTGTTAATATATGGTTACCAGCACTGGTGTGTGTTTTATATTGGCTTATCATGACTATTTCATGAACTAGTATACCATGCAGCTGGAGGGTGTGCATCTTAAAGAGGGCACACTGGTCTGAATTGGAGAGATAAATGCATAATCTAGGTCCACCATGAGGCATAACTGCTGCCCCGTATAGCTTGACAAATGTATCCTTCACATGTTTTGTCTCATACTGATTTTTTCTTCTTCATGTACCCCATTGACAATACCTCCACAGTATTATATCCTGCTACAAGTTCTCTGCCTTCCCTCCACTACATTGGCTTGGATGCAGGCCATAGAGTTCACCGTAGTGTTCAACTACAAAGCTCACTAAATATTTTTGTCTGCTCCTCAGTGAAGTTCGTCTTGATCTTGAGTGAGATGGTGTTAGAAATAGGGTTTCTGGTTGGCTAAGGTCAGCACCCCATCCAAGAAAAACCCACCACTCTTGTCAGGGTAAGTCAGATACACACCAAAGATAACCCGTACTCACCCTCTGGTATCTTGGCACAGATCAGACAGGCTTATCTACAGAGGCAATGTGTAAAGCATTTGTGCAACTCACTCAAGCAATAGCCCAATGAATACACCACAAAAAAAGAAACTCCACACAGGTTTATATGAAAGAATATATTACTATATTAGGCATAACACACCATAACAAGACCAAAACGACAAAAATCATATAATTACTTTTGTAGATATGCTGATATCACTTTAAATGCATGTAACACATAAATACTTTCCAAGGTATGCAATTTTAAAGTATAACATTAGATGCATCAAGTAAACATTGGGGACAAAAGCAACTGCACTTCTATTAGAACCTTTACATTATTTTCTACCAGTGCAGAACAATGCCACAAGTCCTGGATGAGGTATGGGGGCACAAGCTTAAGGGGCATGCGAAAGACCTCACACGGTCCCTCGCTAGGTCCCTTGCTTCTGGGCTCTCAATCTAATTGCCCGCAAGAGCACAGGCAACTACAGGGTAAGCTGCAGGGTCACAATACCTTGTGATTCGAGTGCCGCGGGGGTTCTGGCCATGGGGACCAGAGTCCATGCCATTGTGACTCCCAACATCAGCAGGCGGTGTGGCGCCAAGCCGTATGGGCAGATCAGGCTATTCCCATCTGTGGCACTCTTCCTCGGGGCACAGAAATTTCCTTCTAGTGACTGGGCCCCGCCCACAGCTGACATTGGTGGAGTTCTCCACTCATGAACTTATGAGGGCCACAGAGACTCTTTATACTTGGAGAGTGCGGCGTCGGGGGAAGAATGAAGAACTCAACAAGTGCTGACTAAATCAGGGTGCTCCATACTCGCTGATTGGGGTGCAAATCCTATGGTTTAACAGGAACGCTGTTTTGCGGCAAACCCAAGCACTCTGCATCCGCTGACCACTGCGAGAGGTGAAGCGAGAAGCGGCGGTCATAGCCACTGGGCAAGAGCGCTGCTGCCAGATTCACGATGAGAAGAGTCTCACAGCAGGGGAAGGTTGCCAAAGGAAATCTGTTAAGTCCCTGTGTTTCCACACGAATAGGGGGGCATGCCAGCAAACCTTTCAAGAACACATTTGGTGGGGCACAGTAGAGGATGTCAGGCAGCAGGCCAGCACATGGTGGCAAGGTGGCAGTCCCTCCTGCAACCCAGCATATAGCAGGTGGCAGGCCAACACAGCAAAGCAGTTAGCAGAGATGGCGGTTTCTCATGGCAGCACCTCAGTCCCCCTGGCAATGCACAGATGTAGGGCCAGCAGCGTCTGGTTACAAGTCCCAGTTATTGTTTGAGGATATGGGGTTAGAGCCCCAATACTTATACTAAAAAATGCCTTTGATTTAGGGGGTGTCTTCATAAGAACTCTCAGAAGTGCACACAAATCCCTTTCAGCCCAGCCCTGGCTTCAGACAATTAGTAGCGGGTAAATCAGCCCTTTGTGTGAGGGCAGGACACAATCTAATCAAATGTAAATATGAACCACCTCTCCCTCTCCTGCCCAGAAAGACAGTATGCAGATAAAGGCAGATATATCCCCTGTCACACCCAGCCCTTCCTGTGTTGTGGCTGTCTAGAGAGAATGCACAAAGTCTAGCTGTCACCCAGCCCAGACGTGTATTGGAGACAGGCTGCAAAGCATAAGAGGTATAAGCACAGAGAAATGCTCACTTTCTAAAAGTGTCATTTCTAAAATAGTAATGTGAAATCCAACTTCACCAGTAATGTAGGATTTATCACCTCAATTTTGAACATACCAAACATGGCAACGGCACTCCTTTATGATCAGGAATTTCCACTTAAAGTATATGAGGGAATTCACAATGCTAGCCTATGAGAGGAGTAGGCCTCACAGTAGTGAAGATATGAAATAGGCTGTTTGCCACTAGCAGGAAATTCAAAACATAAAGGTATATGTCTTACCTTTTGCTTACACAGCACCCTGCCCATAGGGCTACCTAGGGCCTCCCTGAGGGGAGACCTATGTGTAATAAAAGTGGAGTATAAGGCTTGGCAAGTAGTTTTAAATGCTAAGTCGAAGTGGCAGTAAACTGCTCACACAGGCCCTGCGGTGGCAGGCCTGAGACAGGTTTGAAAGGCTACTTCTGTGGTTGGCAAAATCAGTGCTGCAGGCCCATTAGTAGCATTTAAACTACAGGCCTGGGTATATGTTATACCACTTTACAAGGGGCCTATAAGTAAATCAAATGTGCCAAACAGGTGTAAACCAATCATACCATGTTTAGAGGAAAGAGCACATGCACTTTAACATGCACTTTAGCACTGATTAGCAGTGGTAAAGTACCCAGAGTCCTAAAGTGAACAAGAAGAAGGTCAGAAAAATAGGCAGAGGAAGACAAAAAGTTTGGAGATAATCCTGCAGAAAGGGCCAGGTCCAACAGATGGTGTGCTTCTTTCTACGTCAGGTAGGGCTCTGGCAGCAAAAGACACACAACCCAATAGGAAGAGGGCAGATCTTGGGTGTGTAATATATTTATGTGCTTATTCATGCCAAAATCACCTTCTCTCTTGACAAGGGTATCTATTTTCCCATCTATTGCTCTTCACTATTCTGATTCTGAATCAGCAACCAATATCTTCCAGCCTTTTGCCTGTGTTTTTTAGCAAGTGTTTCTCTTGGTGTTCAAATCAATTCCAGACTATCGCCTTCTACTTTACTAACTTTCATACCATTTATTCTCTTCTCATCTATAAACATTTGGACTCCATCTCTTCATTGCCCCCAAGCTACCGTTCCACTGTAAATATATAATTGTTTCAACATTTTTGTCCCATTTCATTTCTCTCAAATCTTACCTTCTCATTTGTAAACACATTCAACATGCTTAAGTCATTGCTGCTTATTCCTATTCCCCACCCTCACATGCTCTGCTTAACACCTTTGTTTTTCTCACTCATAATTTATTTTCCTGTCCATCAATTTTCTAACAGATGATATTAAATAGAGAGTTTACTAAGGCATTACATTATCACCTTACAGTCCCTTCACATCACTACAACAGTATAAGAATCAGACGATAAGGAGGATGCTTACAGTCCAATTGTATGCTAAGGAACCCTATCCAGTGTTCTTCTGACTTTACCCTTTTGTGTTTGAGCTAAGTCGAAAGTTATCTTGAACATTTTGTGTATAGCATGTTGTAGTACATAAAGAGTACTACTTCAGTGCTATTTTACATACTACAAAATGCAGTTTGTGAATAGGCCCCTATGTCTCATTTTGGGAACAATTTCTCAAATGAAGTATCTGGTTTAGTGCCAGAGTGTCCAACATAGATATGGAAGGGCTAACTCATTCTAGAGTTTTTGGGATATCTTTATATAATACATTTAAATACAGAGTATACAACAGAAACACTTTTGAGCAGTCACTGGTTGTTCTGTCGGGAAACGTCCCATGCATGATGATGAGTGTACACCCCTGCTCTGAGTCCTCCAGCTGCATGGATATCTGGATCCCTGGTACTGATTTTGGTCATGGGTGAACATTAGGCTTGTCCCATGGTGATGTGGTTTTGTTAGACCAGGAGGGGAGAATCAAGTGTTGCCCTCAGAGTGATAGACGGCTACTGCCCTTAACTGGAATTACCCTAGGAACCAATAGTTTGAAAAGGGCATTTTACCTGTGTTACTGGAGTGGTGCCTACAGGCCCACTCATTTAAATTTCCGTGGCTGTGTACATAACTCACAGTTGGCCTGCATTAATTGAGTGTAGCGTCAGACAGCCTGTCTTTCTTGTATGTGCATGTTGGGATGTATGTGTGCGTGTGGATGGTATGTACATGGAGGCCTGCAGGTATCATTTTGGAAGTCCAGGGTCTGGAGAAGCTAGTGGATGTGAGGACTGCAACCCCCAGGCAAGAGATGTGGATTATTGAAATTTCTGAGGGCTCGGGTGGGAACGCACTCACTGGAGGAAGGGGAGCAGAGCATCCCCCATGCACATCAATTATTGCTTTGATTTCAGGAATAGTTACTGGTCAGTTGGGCCTGGACTCATTGTCAGGGAGATGATGAGACTGATAAGGTTGGCACTGTGGTCCAGGGACCCTTGTCAGAGAGGAGAGCTTATGCCTTTGAAACTTTATGAGGCTTATTTCAGTGGAGGCTTTAACCAAGTGTGATCCATGATTACTCCCTTGGCCTGTGTAGTGGATAAATCAGATGGGAGCTGTTCCGACTGTGT
This sequence comes from Calotriton arnoldi, assembly GCA_963921515.1. Lineage (NCBI taxonomy): Eukaryota > Metazoa > Chordata > Amphibia > Caudata > Salamandridae > Calotriton > Calotriton arnoldi. The sequence continues at coordinate 10,049 of CAWUFW010020399.1, forward strand.
GCAGCATGGCCCCCCATGACAAAGGACAGGGCAGAGGGGAGAGCTCTTCAAAGGACCTGACATGCACAATCCGAATTTCAAAGGATCGAACACTAAATTACATATGTGTCTGGATTTGGACTTTAAAGGTGGGAGTCTGAGTCCCATACATTGTTGAACAGCACTATTCATCAGGAGAAAAAAGGTTGTCATGATTTTGGGCCACTGCTACTTGGATTTGGGACCAAAGCCTGTCAGTCTCTGAGCTGGGTAAGGAGCCATCACGCAGGAAGCCAAACACTTGTCCTCTCTCTGGAGCACTAGTCTTTTGCCAGCCTACCAAGAGCAGTATATTCTGTGAGGAGGAGAGTGCCTGGAAGGAGTGAGGCCCAGTGGGGATCCTAGAAAGTGGATACCAGTGAGTAGAGTTTGAGGGGCCCAGTCCAGTCAGGACTGGTGTTGCTAGAAAGCCAAATGCTTTTTGGCGGAAGTGGGTAAACCTGTTGTGGCTACTTTTAAATTTTGGGCCACACCCAGTGCCCAGTACAGCATACAGCATTGGGACTGTCACCAATATCCAGGAACCCATATGCCAGAGAGGGCCACTGAGATTGTTGAGGCTGTCACCGTTGCCATCGAACCATTTCCCATTGCAACTGTGACAGTTGCGTCATCAACTGTGTCCGTGACCCACATGGATTATTGGTTAAGGAGGTGGAGGCCCCACTCAGGCAACAACCACAATCCTTGTCATGGTAAACCACAAAGGTCACTGACTTAACGTGCACTTAACCCTCTGGTAGCTTAACATAAAGTAGGCATTCTTGACTGCAGCACACAAACAGTATCAAAGTGAAAACACTGCACAAGAAAAATGCCAGACCAGTTTAGAAACTTAAATAAAGTTTAATAAATAAAATGATATCAGAACAACAAAAACCCAGTCTGTAGAACCAGAGATATTAAATTTACAAGTTTTTTGTGAAACTAGCACCTAAAAGCAATAACACGCCTCTTGCGGTCATCTGGTCAAGCCAGACTGGTGGAAAGTCACGAGTACAGGCCAACCACTATGGATCATGGTTCGGTTAGTTGCTCCTCATGGGAACAGTCCAGCCAGAACTGGCAGGCCATATATGCTTGTGTTCCGGTTAAGGGAGGCCCTGGCCTGGCAGTTCGGGCTGTACTGTTCCCATGAGGAGCAAGGTCAAGACTTATTTGCATATAGCTGGGTCCAAACTGCGTTGGCATGGTGAGCAAAAGCACGATGGGTTGGGATGCTACCCCAAGCGATTGCCAGTGGTTAGACAAATTATAAGCATTCCTCCCATCACCACTTGTGTGTTTCATGGTCCTCTTCTTATACCTGGTGCCAGCCTTTGTGTGGGGGAATTCCCTGACCTATCACCAAAACTGATTCTGACTGTGTCTTCTCCTTCCTCTGGTCCAGGCTGCAAACTGTCTAGGGATGACAAAAGGGAGGGCAGGCCTGATGTCAAAGTCCTTTGTTTGTGTTGTAGGCAAAGCCGTTTGAAGTATAAGTGGGGCTGGTTATAGTCCTAGTCATCTTGTCAGGATGGCCATCCTGTCCACAACTAAACCCCCTTGTCTCACTGTCTGGAAGCAATAGACAAACCCTCGACAGCAGAGCCATTCACAGTCATGTGGCCCAGGACACTGGCAGAAAAGCACAGTTAGTTGGAACAAGGAAGTACCCACCTTCTAAAAGTGGCGTTTTCAGAATTGTAACTTAAAATCAATTTTCACCATTAAAGAGGATTTTATATTACAATCCATTTGAGTGCAAACAGCATACCTCTATCTGCTCCCAATCTGAAGTTAGCACTTATTAAATGTAATAAGGTTAGTCAATGGGAGAAATAGGCCTTACAACAGTAAAAAGTGACTTTAGCAGTTTTTTACTGCCAGGACATGAAAAGCTAAGTTTATACTTTTTAAATACAGTGCACCCTGCCCTATTGAGCTTTTAGAGCCCGCCTTTGAGGTGACTTATAAGCATTAAAAATGACGTTTTAGGCCTAGCAAATGGTTTATTTTGCCAGGTTGAACTGGCTATTTTAAACTGTACGCACAGGCTGCAGTGGCACCTTAGTGGGTGCAAAAATGAGTGCTACTGCCCACTAGTAGCATTTAATTTACAGGCCTTTGGTTCTGGTAGCACCATTTACTAGGGACATACAAGTTAATTAAATGTGCCATTTAGATGTAGTCCAATTTTACCATGTTTAAATGAGAGAACACAAGAACTTTAGCTCTTGTTAGCAGCCCTAATGCTGACAAAAACAAGTTCAGCAAAAATCAGGGAGTGAAGGCAAAAGGTTTGGCGGGATAATATGCCAAGGAAGTCAAGTCTAACAGAAGTCCATTAGGATTGTTGGAGTCGTCACCCAGTGCATCCGATCTCGTTGGGGCTGTCTTCCATGCTACTGACCCAGTTTGCCAGGAGGGGCCCACTTTGATCTTTGGAATGCTGCGGGGTGTGAGGGTCCCTGTAACAGGAGGGACTCGGAGGCAAGTTCATAAACCATTCTGCACCAGTGGCACTGTTCTCCACCAACTTACAATCAGGAACCATGAAAATGAAGAAACTGCTGCACTGGGAACCCATTGTAGCCTCTGACCACCTCAACGCAATGCCCGTCGACCACATGAGGATGTTGTGCGAGTCACTCATCACCAGAGTGCAGGAAGACACACTTCAACTCCCGATCTCTTCTGAAGGCCGCGGTTGGATAAGACTGGAGTCGGGTTACAGGCCCATGGGGAGACTTACCTTAGCTCGCCAGATTAGTCACCAAAAAGCTGAAATTTTCAAAGCCAAAGACAGACTTTGATGCAGATCACTAGGGCGGGCCACACTTACGAGGTCACCTGCAAAGATCTGCCAGAGACATATTGGTTAGCATAGAGGAGGAGAGGTAAAAGTACCCATGTGTGGAACATGGACCAGATCAGCGATAGGGTGCTAGCCCTGAGACTTTCTGTGTGACTTATTTAGTGTGCTGTGCTTTTATGCAGAATAAATACTGCTTGTCTTACCAAAATAAAGTATTGGACTGTAAAATGATAATATTAGGCTGATTGTGAGTATTTGGAGTTATGAGCCTCTGCATACTTTGCACCTAGCTCCCCTGAAGAGCTTTGGACTGCTTGACCCACTGTACTACTGAGAAACACATGTTGAAGGGGTAGTACTTCGCCCAGTTACTCAGGGCCCATAGTAAGTCGCACCCCGGGACCGGAGGAGTAAAAGGTCACAAACCCATGTTTCGACTTAGTAAACCCTGCTTGACCAGTGGACCTCAGATGAAAGGGGTTCTCACTCTGGTTAACTTGAAAATGTGGCATACATGTGAATCTCCTGGCCCTACGATGAACACCATTGATTTAGTTGAGTGATCAGGTTTGGTCTCTCAGAGCCATTTCAGAAACACAGTAGTAAAATTCAACACTGAGTTCAATAAGTGGGCCTAAGTAGGAATTTTCTTATGACAAATTATGAGAATAAAAGCTAACATACCTTTTTACACTAGTGTTTTATCTATGTCATTGCAAAGAGACTTCAAATCAAGAAATCTTATCAATCTTAGAGAAATGTGAGAATTTGGAAAAAGTATATCGCTGCTGTTATTACTAGGATCAGAAATTACTCATCATCTCACAGATAGTGGCATGCGGTTAAAACATTTTTCTACATGTAATTTAAAATACTTGCCAGATGTTCATGAATATCGCCCAGATAGTAATTTGACGCCCTCCCACTAAGAAGTGGTTTAAACTTTTCAAAGCAATGAATTATGGTCCAGGACATCCTTGCAGCCTACTGAGTGAGCTCACAGATTAGAGCAGCGTGTAGCAGTTTTTACGTGAGCACAATCTCGCATAAAACTACGTGCAGGGTTTACATGAAGTTCACTGAGGTTTTCCAATAACTGCACTTGCACAGTTGAATATTTTTTTGTGATTTTATGTATTTTTTGCGGAGTAGAATTGTGATATTTGCATCACTCTTAAAACATTTTTTATTCCAAGTTTTGGATTTTGATGGTCAGTCATGTTCTTTTTTGTCACAAACAAATAATCGAAAAACAAATTTTGCAACTCGAAATGACGCAAACTACAAACTGGCACATGCATCAACCGAAATACTGGTCGCAAACGGGCAGATTCTCAGAATCTGCCCCGTTGCGACCAGTATTTCTGCATTTGGGATGCATCATCCCAAATGCAGAAATCGCAATTTAAGGAATCGCAAAATTGCTATTCCTTAAATTGCAATTGCATTTAAGGAATCACAAATTGCTATTCCTTAAATTGCAATTGCATTTAAGGAATCACAAATTGAGATTCCTTAAATGCAATGCATTAAAGTTAAAAAATTTGCGATTTCGCTAATAGGGGAAGCAAATTACCATGAAACTGCATGGTAATTTGCAAAAACTTTGAAAAATGCACTAAAGTTCATTTTTCAAACTTCCATTTACACACACACATGCCCTTTGGGCATGTGTGTGTGCAAGATGTACTCATATGCAGATTTCAGGGGTGCAACAGGGTGTCCTTTTGACACCCTGGCACCCTTGAAATAGCTCCCGCTATTAGCCATTCTTTAATAGCGAATCGCTAATAGTGAATATCTTCCCATTCATTCCTATGGGCCTCCTGGCCCATAGGAATGTATGGGTAGGTATTCCTTAATTGCGACTCGCAATTTGCGAGTAGCAATTAAGGAATGTTTAGGAATCGCTGTTTATTGAGCGATTTCTACATGCATAGGCAATTGCGATTCCTTAATAGCGATTCCTTAATAGTAGCTATAAAGGAATCGCAATTGCCTAGCTTGATGCATGTGCCCCAAAGTTTTTGCTCAAGGACAATATGTATACAAAATATTCCTAAAACTTGGAGTACTCATGTCAACCTCATGTAGTCTGTTATATCCTCTTAAGTGTCATTGTATGTAATCCAGCCTAGCTGTCTCCTAGCTGCTCAGCCAGAGTGAGAGATGGTATTGGAATGTTGGTGTGACTGTGATGAATGGAATGCCTGGGTGCTTGTGTGGATGAGTGGTGACAGTTGGAGATGGGCTGAGCAGCAGGGAGGCTGCTCCTGGTGGGGCTGGTGCTTGACCAGAACAGGCTGGAATAAAGGCGGACAACAAGAATATGGACTGGTGTACATATGAGCATGGAACCAATAAAGAAGTCTTCAAAACTCTTCCTGGCTACCTGTGTCAACCTGTGTGTAGGGGCACAACATATTTTGGCGATGACCGGACATGGACTCAAGCGTCTTTGAGGATTTATAAACTGTCTACATATGGTACAGATACAAAGAGAAACTACAAGGAACTACAGTAACCTACAGCAACTTCAAGAAGTAAGTTGGAGCAACAGGCATGCCAGCCCCATCAGTGTCCTTGTCAACGGACGGCCCCAACAACCTTTGCCCTGCCAGAAAATGCTCCAATGGACTTACGAAAAAGATTTGTGAGTAGGTGGTATAAGCTACACTTCTGCCACATGTGAGGTATCCAGCCACAACGATCTGTCAAATCTACAAAGAGTGGATGACTGAAAACTACAGCTCAAGTTCACTTAAGCAAAATGTATGCTTACTTTGGAAGTGCTCCTTCATTGTCATTGCCACTGCCCTGGATCGGGATGTTTCTACAAACTGCGAGGAGTGGTTTTGGTCTGTGCCAAGCTGGAATCAGACACAACGTGAGGACGTCCTAGCGGCCACACAGGAGCGGAGTGGTTGTGTTCATCGATTGCTTTTGAGGCGCATGGAAAGCGCACGCACTTGGTATGAGGAATGCTCTAGCAGTGCCTAGTTTTATTCGTCATCGGGATGCAGCGTTGGAGCGTGGGGAACTGTGTGTGCTTCCATGATGGTAAATGTGAGGCATTTATTTTTGGCAGCTGTAATCGGCGGTCTTGTTTGGCCGTGTACTTGTTTCCTAGTCTGACTTTCCACAGTTATTACGTGGGGAGTACAAAGTCTTGTTTTTCTACGTTAATCCGTCTCTGGCTATTTTTCCCATATGTGACAGTTTAACTGCTGCGCAACATTTGAAAGGTGAGGCACAAGTATGTCAGCTGCGCGTGCAGTCTTACCTGCTTCAGCTGTTCTGTGATGTTTCCATGGATCCCCAGTGACGTTCCTCGATGTTTGCTGTGTTTTGCTGCTTCTGGACGCCGCATGCATAGACGCGCCGTGAACCATCCGGCGCGACGCACGCAGCGTGCCGCCATTTTGTGGTTGGTGGCTGCTTTATCTGTTCACCATGGTTATTCATGTTTGTGTTGCCAACCACGTGTGGTGTACACACGTTTTGTGATCATCATTGGGTTGTCGCGACCTTCAGGAGCCAGCTGCGAGCTTTAGGAGCATTGGGAGCTTAGTGATGTTTCGTCACCTCGTGGTATTCGTTTTTTCTGATGTTCCGATCGACGTATGTATCTATTTGCTACAGCACCAGTAAACCACAGGTACTCTGTTCTCTACTTTGTGTGCATATTCACGACGCAAATCTTGCGGCACAGTTGAGAGGGCTAGGAAAATATAATTAGAGAGACCCATGGTGCTGTTGTCACGCACAGCTCGGAGAACGTTTCTTTCCCTCTAGGTATTTGCATTGCTGTGTTTTATGCATGTTCTTGTTGGTTGAAACAGCCACAGGTGGGGACTATTTCTGGCTCACAGTGTTTGGGGGTCAGCTTCATCGCTATTTTTGCACGTCAAAACCCACGGTTTTACTTCTTGACACATGTGAACAGTTGAGAAAAGTTCTCTGATGAACAGTAGAGTACAGTTTTTTTTTGGTGAAAGTAAAAACAGTCTGTGTCAGCAAATCGTGAGACATTTCTCACATGTGGTCTTGCTGCGTCAAAATGTGATTACAGTGTTGTTAAGACCTAAAGTCTATGCAAAATGTTTATAGTGTTTCAGCAACTCCACATTTATGCACCTTGGGTTTTGTTTTCTTAGTGCATGGGTACCCTTACGCAAGGGAGGTTTGTAGCAAGTTCCAATTGGGTGAGATGTCGCTCACCGTTGATGGGTCATAGTTTAAAATTACAGAAGTTGAGATAAAGTGTTTATTTTGGTCATATGTTCATTTTGTCCATATTGTTTGTGATACCGCAGTTTTGGCTCCCTTACACAGGGTTGGTCCATGTATTTTAGTGGGTGGTAGTCACAGTTTTCTCCCTTACATGAGGGATGGGTTCGGGTTCTAGTCCCATTGCTACATTTTACATTACGTTACCTCTACATGGGGGTAGGTTTATGGGGTAGTTCCCATATATACGTGTTTATTATGATAACCCTTACACTGGGTTGGGTTATGGGTTTTGGCCCCATTTACATGTTGTGCAGTACAAGGGTACTTCCCTACATAGGGTGTGTGTTTATGGGTGTTAGCCCCATTTTCACTTTGTGTCTATGTTGTTTTGCGCTGCACATTTGGTCTACTCTTTGGGTCTCAATGTGTTTGTAAATCGCGTTACGCTGCACGTCATGTCTTGTGTGTAAGTCGCCCTGCGCCTCACGTGTTGTTCTGTGAAAATCGCCGTGCGCTTCAGGTGTTGTTGTGTGTAAGTTGCCCTGCGCCTCACTGTGTGTACCCTCTGTGTTATTTACTTTGTGGTACACGTTCATCTTTTGTGTTGGTTTCACCCTTGGTGTCTGTTCTTGGCCTCAGGTGTTTGTCTTGGGGTGTGGTCCACCCTTCTCTACATTTCGAATTTGTTTATTGGGAAGGATGGGAATATTGCTTGCTTTTGATTTTATCTTACTTGTCAATATTTTTTTCTTCCTTCATATTACGCAGTGTTCCTACCTTTGTGAAGTGGTATTTAGCTTTGCTTCCCTGAGTTAGAACTATTTCTTCTTCTGTACATTTTCTTGTTTATAGTTATTACCATGTTTTCCCACACTTTCATTTTTCTTTTAAAAGGAAGGGGATAATGTTTTATCCTCTTCAGTGTCATTGTATGTAATCCAGCCTAGCTGTCTCCTAGCTGCTCAGCCAGAGTGAGAGATAGGTATCGGAATGTTGGTGTGACTGTGATAAATGGAATGCCTGTGTACTTGTGTGGATGAGTGGTGACAGTTGGAGATGGGCTGAGCAGCAGGGAGGCTGCTCCTGGTGGGGCTGGTGCTTGACCAGAACAGGCTGGAATAAGGGCTGACAACAAGAATATGGACTGGTGTACATATGAGCATGGAACCAATAAAGAAGTCTTCAAAACTCTTCCTGGCTACCTGTGTCAACCAGTGTGTAGGGGCACAACATAGTCCTCGTAAATAAAACTGAATAACTTAACATACCACTATCAAAGAAAAGTAATTTGTTACGCAAAAGTAGAGTCAAGAAATTATGACCTCACCTTCCCTAATCCTGAATCCTGTTCTCATCTTTGTCTCTCTTGGGAATGATAGCTCTCGGCATTCATTATGTGATGTAGTGTAGTCTGATTCTTTTTTACATTATAAAACACGTTCATTACATGCATTAATCCAAAAGCTTCTGCCAGTTTAGTGCATAGGGTGCTCCCTCAAGTATGGTGTCCCTATGATAATGGTGATCTCATTGGCAGTCGACACCAGACAGACGTGGCTTCACTTCCTGACGTCAGAAGTGGCAGCACTGATCTTTCCGTGCTATGCATTCAGGACATTGACAGTACTGCAAGGCGCACTATGAGGGTATGCTTAGTGCACCCCTCCAAGTCACAGAGCAGGTTCTGGACTTTGCATTACCAGGGAAAGGTCTTGGCTTCAGTACACACACTAGATTAGCATAACGCCCGGGCCAAAATTAAAATGAGGACACCAGTATCACATGCACTCTGGATGTAGGTACCCATGGTAGGGGCACACACCTGTCTGACATGCATGGGGCATTCTTGTGCCAACAGCCCCACATGTTTTCTAAGATTGCTGTTTGACATTTCCTTTGAAATGATTTATGTTGTTTTGGTGATGTTTTAATCATTACATTATTATCCCTTTCACTATATTTGTTTGGAAATTTTTATGTAATTGATCCTTGACTTTAATATTGCTTTAGCAGGGATCAAAAACGAATCAGCATTTACTCTGATGGACGATTGCCAATTAGGTTATAGGTACCAAGTGTAAGTCCTGAAAACTAAAATAAACCGTCTTTTAATTTTTAGTTATCCAATGTTCATCATTGTTGGAGCACATTTAAAGTTCACATTAAGACTGAGGCTGCTTTGCACCCTTCTTATCGATCTATTTCCCTTCTCATTGTTTTATAGGATCCTTACTCTGGGGTACAAGAACCTGCTGCTACCATACAGGGCAGTAGAGAGAGAAGACATACTTGGACATTTAACATTTTCTATTCTCGGAGCAACGAAGTCAAGAGTAGCAAACAATCAGGGTACCGCCATGGGATTAAAGTTAGATACAATGAACTTAATGGATTCAAACAGCCACTGTTCATTCTAGTTCGTGTTAAATATTTTGAAAACCCACTTCAGGATGCAGCCTTAAAACATCACCCAATTAGCCTTAAAAAGCTGTCCAATTGCATTAAAAGCCATCACCCACTTTTACCTAGAGCGCCGAAAATCCATGCAATGAGCTGGGATACATTTTAGACCGCCCGGTGTGAAATATCTGTCGAAAATAGTTGTATTGCAACATTGGCGACACTGAAGCACTCGGTCTTAGGGGCATATTAGCAATGCCTGGCGATAATTATCGCAAAGCGCAATTAGCGCTTGGATAATTATCGCCAGGCATCGCCGGTTTCTATCGCGGAGTTAGCGTGCAATCAGCAATGCTAATCTCCAAAGCGATAGAAACCTTGGAGAACAGTGTGAATATCGCCGGAAAACAGGCGATATTCACACTGTTCCCCAGTTCAGCTTGCTGATAGTGCGAGGGGATTTAGCCATGTAATCCACCTCTCATTGGATTACATGGCTAAGTCAGGGTGGGACCAGGTGTTAGCAAACCAGCGCTAAACGTGTTTAGCGCTGGTTCGCTAATCACCGCCCTGCCTCGCTGATAGGCGTTAGCGACCTCAGCGACTGTTTCCAGTCGCTGTTAGGTGGGAACGCCTACTTTGCATGCCATTAGCGATAAATATCGCTGGCATGCAAAGCGGCACCCAACCCGGTCGCTATCGCCTACAAGCTGTCGCTAACAGCAGTTAGTGACAGCTTGTTGATAAGGCGATAATATTATCGCCGCTTTAGCGGGAAAAAGTCCCGCTAAAGTGGCGATAATCGCCTTGCTAATATGCCCCTTAGTTCGGTTTAAATCTCTGTTCAAGTTCCAACAGGAGCATGCACCCTAATTGGGATTCCAGGCTCTGCAGCCATTATCAAAAATCTGTAATTGTGGTTTTAGTGGTTGGACATAAGCAAAATATGCCGCAATGAGGCAGGCAATCATCCGATAACGCATGTTATTGCTCACTCCCACCTATGCAATACAGAATCGGTGATTAAAATACAGCATTGGGTAAAATCTGCACCCTCCTGTGATGCTACATCAATTAATGGAAAACTTTGAATGAATAGTAATTCAATTCAATTCTTTTTATTATGATTTGGAGCGCCAAAGAGTACCACATAAAAATGTACAAGACAAACTCCAATATACCAAATCATCCAGAGCTTAATAACAAGATAAAATACATGCAAAGACCTAACAGTTACAGATTTCGTTGAACAGTACAAATTTCATGGCAGCATACAAGATGTCAAAAGTGCAAGTGCGCAAATATAAAACCAATTTCACAGATCCTTTCAAATACAACGCTAACTAGGTCAGTACAAATCGGATTGTACCATTAGATACTCCAAAGACTTCAACTGTATAATGCAAAGACCCCAAGATCCTCTTTATAATATGAAATGAATTTTGCCCAAAGGGGACCCTGTGCAAAATACGTGCAGGGACCTAACAGTTGTAGATTTCATTGTACAGTACAGAGTTCTATACAGAATGTGCAATACAGAATCGGTGATTAAAAATACAGCATCGGGTAAAATCTGCACCCTCCTGTGATGCTACATCAATTAATGGAAAACTTCGAACGAATAGTAATAAAAATAGTTTTGTTTTTTTTGTAATTTTTGAAATGTTAAAAAAGGAACAGCACAGTTTAATGATACCTGATGAGGTCCATTACTTTACAATCCTTCTTCAACGCCTTAACAGTACTCTGTGATTTATAGTCCGGTTGAATGTTTTCAGCTTGGAAAATTAGAAAATTACGGGCATATTATCAAGAAACGGCGTTAAAATTATCGCCGCTTTAGCTGCAGAAAACTGCTGCTAAAGCGGCGAAAATGAGCTTGATAATATGCCCTTGAGAATTCCAATATAAGCCCATGTTCTGGTGTCAACATGGGCTTCTATTGGAATTCTCAAGGGCATATTATCAAGCCCATTATCGCCGTTTTAGCAGCAGTTTTCTGCCGCTAAAGCGGCGATAATTTTAACGCCGTTCTTGATAATATGCCCCTAACTTTTTAAACTCTCTAAATTGTATTGTTTTAGACTGTGTAAGTATGACTTGCACCAGAAGCAATCTTCCCAAGCAAATAACATTCATCTTTTCAGTAGGCAGTGAGTTAAGATTATTAACAGAAGGTATTTGCCAGTGCATGACCCTGTTAAAGAAAAAAAGAGCTTCTGTAAATCGGTGCAAAACATCCTTTGTTGACTTTTTAAATGTCACACTGAGGGAAGCTGGCCTGCCTGGCTGTGCATCAGCAGAGCGGGTTCGTGCAATTCCTTGTGAATCTTGGGAACCAGGATGGCCAGGAGGGCGGGTAGGACAGTTCTCATATGTAAAGCACACAGTTCTGCGAGTTTTGTTTATCTTTCCCTACCACAGTTTTCAACATGATTAAATAGCCTGCAGAGCTCTGGTATTGCATTTTCTGTGTACGCTGCCCACATATTTATTGAGCTCAGAAAATGCATAGAGAGTAGCAGGAGCGTCATGGCAGCCAGGCCTTCAACAGGAGGGGTATTTACAACCTTCACACTTACGTGCATTGTGCGATAACAGGGCACAGAGGCGCTGTTTGTTTTCCTTGGCACACTGATCCTTTCACAGGGTGTCCCATGCTGACTCACTCTATATACAGACGCACAAGCACACACACTGTAGTCTGCAGAAAAGGAGCCTTTTCCTTGAAAGCGGGAATTTTATCCTGACCGCATATGCTTGCAGGAGCACCCCTGGGAGGAAACCCCTGCTACTTAACTTGGCAAAGAAAGATGTTCCATTATATTATGAATTCTAAAAAGAGGCCAGTGACAGATCTTCCTGCTGCCTGTTAAACTTGTCTTCATATTAATGGTGAGCGACATCATAGCTACTACTTTGTTGTATTGTTTTACGACTGCGCGAGAGAGGGGAAGCTCTGGGCCTCGCGCCTCCTGCAGTCCTTCCGGTCTCTTAACACACGCGCACACGTGCAGCAGAAGAACACTGGAGAATGAGCGAATAAAGATGTAACACCATTCCTGGATGTAAATGCAAACGCCATGCATAGTCAAAGGTGATATCTTAGGGATTATTCAGCTTGATAGACGGGCAATGTGCTTCCCCACAAATGTGGTGGAGTACCCTGTCCACCAAACTGTCGGTATGCCCACTCTATTTAGTGGTGGATAAATTGTCATGTTTCCATCAGCGGAGCCTTCACTGACTTTGCAAGTGGACTCAGACCAATGGCCCTAGGGGCATCGGGCCGTCTAAGTGGCTCGCGTGGTCCTACCTATTTAGGGGCAAATGTTCTTGCATACGTTTGTCCTCTTCAGGACCACAAGGAAGTTGGCAATCCCACACAGGAATTCAGAAATGACCCCCCATACTCTGAATGAACATTTCTAGCATGTCAGGAAGATTTTTTTTGTATAAAATAAACATACTCCTGCTTTGGGTGCTTGTTTTTTTAAAGCAAAACACTTTGACGTGAAGTAGCACTAAAGATGGTGCCCGTACAGTAAAGCTTCCTTACTCCCTGAAGGAGAGCAGGCGAAGATCTCTGTATAGAGCCGCTGTACATCCTCCACTGCTCTGGTAGAACAGAGTACAACACTCCAAACTTTAAAAAAGATTCCCATGTCTTGCATTTCTCTGCTGGATTTTGTATTGGCTATTTGTTGGTAAGAAAGTGTCCACTCATATGGGGTGCTTGCAACCCCTCTTTTGTGAGCAGCGGTATTAAATGTCAATCAAAGGGCTAATCCTTTGTAGGTCTGTCTGCAGACTGCTTTAGCTGTGTTCAACACCATAACCCATAAATTCTCCAAAACAGTGTTATGAGAAGTATAGAGAGAAAGAGCATGCTTTGGGGTCAGCTCCTTCAGACATTGATTTTCAAGTGTTTTTAATGGTTTGCCGTTGCTGTTATGGGCTGTTCTTTTTTCACTCTTTGTATCACTTTTCTTCTGCTTTCTGCTCCGTTTCACCCTTTAACTTTTTTTCACTCTCTGTATCACTCTTCTTCTGCTTTCTGCTCCGTTTCACCCTTTAACTTTTTTTCACTCTTTGTATCACTCTTCTTCTGCTTTCTGATCCGTTTCACCCTTTATTCTTTTCACCCTTTTTACCCTCATTTTCCCTCTTCTTTTCTGCTTGCTTTCCCCCATTTTTCCCACCGCTGCTGCCCCCGCGGCCCCTCCCCCCAGTGCACCAGCCCGAGCCAGTTCCCCTCCCTGCTCCCGCCTCCCAGCTGTCCAGCCCTCCCCGACCCCCACTTAATGGTGGCAGCTGCGCGGCCGCGCCAAAGGCAAGCCCGTCTGCGCCCGTCCGTGACCCGAACGCGACAAGCGACAGGAACCCTGGACCTCCGCCCCGCCAACGCTACAACCCAGCGGCACTCCACGCACTCAACCCTGGTTGCAAAAACAACTGCAAGCTAGCCTCACCAGCCGACACCTACGGACCCTTCTGCTGTCAACGCTGCCGGCACACCTGCAGCACCGACAAGACCACGGATCCAGCACAAGCCGCCCGCAAGAACACAACCACACCGAAGACCCTGCAATGCATCCTCCTCAATGTACGATCCCTCCACAAACATGCCACTGAAATCTGGGACCTCCTCAACAGCACCACCCCAGACGTCGCATTCTTCACCGAAACCTGGACCAACACCACCTCGGGACCAGACATCGCCATCGCCATTCTCCAAGGATACAAGATCTCCCAGAAGGACTGCCCCAGCCGCCCTGGAGGAGGAATCGTCATCGTCCACAAGTCCACCCTCCGGCTGAGCACACTCCCCGACGAGCCCACAGAGCTGATGGAACACTTACACTTCAAGATACAGGCCAGCCCCACCACCACCCTCCGAGGAACCCTAATCTACTGACCCCCCGGACCCCGTGGACCATTCACCAACTCCATCACGGACATCACCTCGCCGCAAGCCATCGCATCCACCAACTACACCTTGCTGGGAGACCTCAACTTCCACCTCGACAACCAACTAGACCCCAACACCACATCCCTCCTGGACAACCTCCACAACATTGGACTCCGCCAGACCGAACCAACGCACTCAGCAGGACATACCCTCGACCCCCTCTTCACAACAGGAAACTCCATCACTTTCAGCCACACCACCGAACTCCTGTGGACAGACCATCGATGCGTCCACTTCTCCCTCAGAAAACCCACCATCCACAGACCCCAGCACCTGCTCCCACAAAGAAACTGGACCAAAGTCCCTGATGACCAGCTCACCACCTCACTCGGCAACTCCACCCCAACCATCGCGGAAGACGACGACCCCAACACTGCAGCCCGAACTCTGCACAGATGGATCTCCGACAGCGCCAACACCATAGCCCCCCTCAAGAAGAACAACAACACATGCGCCAAGAAAGCCAGATGGTTTACCACCGAACTTCGAGAGTCCAGACGCACATGCCGCTGCCTCGAAAAGACCTGGAGGAACTCCAAACCCACGTAAGCCTACAACAACTTCAGAGCCGCCACCCACGCCCACCACCAACTCATCAGAAATACGAGAAAAACAGCGATCAAAGACAGAATCTCCACACACGCGCACAACAGCAAAGAGCTCTTCAGCATCATCAAGGAGTTCGCCCAACCCACCAGCGAGTCTACAGACATCCCTCCCTCTCAAGACCTCTGCAACAAACTCAGCACCTACTTTCACCACAAGATCAAGAACATTTACGACAACTTCGACGAAGACAGCCAACACACTGAACCCTCACCATCCACCCCCGACACCCTGAAGCCAACGATTGACAGCTGGACACCCCTCACCACTGAAGACACGCTGAAGACAATGAAGTCAATCCACTCCGGGGCCCCCACGGACCCCTGCCCCCACCACATCTTCAACAGAGCCGCCGACACCATCGCACCCATGCTTCGCCACACCATCAACCGCTCCCTCGCGAACGCCTCCTTCCCCGACGACTGGAAGCACGCCGAGATCAACCCCCTCCTTAAGAAACCCTCAGCGGACCCCACTGACCTCAAAAACTACAGACCCATCTCCCTGCTCCCGCTCCCAGCGAAAGTCATCGAGAAAGCCATCAACAGCCAACTCGCCACCTTTGTCGAAGAGCACAACATCCTCGACCCCCCCAATCCGCCTTCAGAAAAAACCACAGCACAGAAACCACCCTCCTCGCCGCTACAGACGACATCCACTCCCTCCTGGACAGAGGAGAGACAGTAGCCCTCATCCTCCTCGACCTCTCAGCGGCCTTCGACACAGTCTCTCACCACACCCTAACACGCAGACTTCATGACGCAGGAATCCGGGGCAAGGCCCTCGACTGGATCCACTCTTTCCTCTCCGGCAGGGATCCTCACTCAGCCCCACGCTGTTCAACTTCTACATGGCTCCGCTCGCCCCCATCGTCAGAACACACAGACTCAACATTGTCTCATACGCAGACGACACCCAACTCATCCTCTCCTTATCCAACGAACCCAACGCAGCCAAGCACAACTTTTAAGAAGGCATGGAAGCAGTCGCCAAATGGATGAAAAGCAGCTGCCTACAACTCAACACTGACAAAACAGAAGTACTCATCAAGGGCCCACACCCCGACGCCTGGAATGACACCTGGTGGCCCCCGGCCCTCGGAATCCCACCCACCCCCACGGACCACGCACGCAACCTCGGAATCATCCTGGACTCCGAACTCAAAATGGATCGCCAGATCAACTCCGTCGCATCCTCCTGCTTCCACACCCTCCGCCTCCTACGCAAGACTTTCAAATGGATCTCCCTCGAGTATAGAAAGACAGTCACTCACGCCCTCATCACCAGCAGACTTGACTACGGCAACGCACTCTACGCTGGAATAAACAAAAAACTCACCCGAAAGCTACAAAACATCCAGAACGCTGCCTCAAGACTGGTCCTCAACCTACCAAGACACTGCCACATCTCCCAGCACCTGCGCACACTCCATTGGCTCCCCATTGAGGCTAGAATCACCTTGAAGATTCTCACCCACGCACACAAAGCCCTCCACAACACCGGACCTGCATACCTGAACAGCCGACTCGAATTCCACGCACCCCAAAGGACCCTACGATCAGCCCAGCTCTCCTATGTCGTGGTCCCCCACACCAGGAAGTCCAGATCGGGAGGCCGCTCCTTCTCCTTCCTCGCAGCCAGAGCCTGGAACACCCTACTGCTCCACCTCAGACAGACGACATCACTCCCCATCTTCATGAAAAACCTTAAAACATAGCTCTTCGACAGACCTCCTCCTTGATGGACTGGATCCTGCACCACCCCTCCTCCCCAGCGCCTTGAGACCCTCACAGGTGAGTAGTCGCGCTTAACAAACCCATGATTGATTGATTCATCAAGGCATAGCACTTGGTGGATGATTACATTGGTCCATTTATATTCCCATTAAGTTTTGATGATGGGCCTGAAGTAATCCTTTAGTTAGACTAAAGCTAGTGTGTGTTCGTTGGTGTTTTTACCTCGCTTACTTAACAACATAATAACTATTAATGCATGGATTTTTTGTACAGGAAGTGCTTGCGGTTTAGAAACTTTAGCCTGGTATGAAAACGAGTGCTATTCACTAATGTTATGTTATGTGTATTTGTAAAGAGCACTAGCACCTGTGAGGGTATCCCAGCACCATAACCCTTGCACATTCGTTTGTTGTTGTCATAATAACATCTCAAGTTTACAGGTTTTTTTTAATCAGAATGTGACAAATATTTACTATGCATTTTAACTTCACCACATATAAACTAAACCTTATCTTCTAACTTTAGTATGAGATAAATGGGGTTTGATGTGTTGGAGGGTTCGAGTATACCTTTGGTGATTGTGATTCTTGGGGATAGTTTGTGTTTCCCTCTTATTGTTGGATTTCCACTTTTTGCGTTTTATTTTTGTTTGACTTTGCGTACATAAAATTCTGTTGGAGCGATGCAAAATAAATTTCTGGGGATATATCAAGTACAGTTTTGGCTGTCCATTTGAGTAAGATGCTTGTGGCGTCAGCCTACATTATGTGAATAATTGAGCTTGATACGACTGAGGGTTTGAGCACCCCCTTGGCGGCTTCAATTTTTGAACGATAGTTTGGACTTTTCTTTTTTCTTTGATTCATTCCATTTAGAACTACACCAGAGAACTACTTTGGAGACTGAGAGGAATCTAGGACCATGGGGATGCTCTATTTGGTTGTTGATGGCATTTCGTTAAAGGTTCCTTCAAGATACTGATGTGTAGACTTGCTGATCATTAGGTTGGGAAGAATACAAAAGTTATTTAAATTATATCAATTACCTCTCCGAAGTGGGTGGGTAAAGTAGGAGTCGAAAGAGTGAGTTTATAGGCATTTGAGATTATTTGTTTGTGCTGTCTCCTATTTGCTCAATTAAGTAGAGATGGGTGTTGCTAAGGATACCTTTTACTCCTGAGTGATTCCTGATAAAGAAGAGGATTAAGAAATTGATATTTCTATCCTTTTTGTTGTCAACATTGTATGATAGGCTGAAGATGTTTCAACGTGATAGTTGGATTTAAAAAAAGATATATGAAATGGATTGTTTTTTTGATAAATTATTTGTGAAATTGTTTTGATATTCAGATTGATGTTATTTGTGTTGTAGCCTCTCTGAAAAACAATGTAATGTACCTTTGAGCTGCAACCAGTGTGATTGTCTGGTCTTCTTCAGGTAGAGGATACCAGGGCATTTAAAAAAAAGAAGAAAAAAATCCCATTTCTATTTTGTATTTGTATGCTCTCAAGCATATACAGAAAACCAGCACTGCCATCTGGACTAACTTTTATGAAACTGGACACTCATTGCTGGGGTCTTATGATGGGCTATGCCTCCACCTTTGCCCCTTTCCCATTTTGTGTGTTTTTTGAACCAGAAGGATAAATCCATAAATCTGTGGTAAGGTGTTCTCACACGGGTGAATAATGGGCAGCTATAGATGCTAGGAGCAGCCATCCAGCCTAAGTCAGGGACTGGTCTGTGAGGGTGTCAGTACTGGTGATCCGAAATTGGTGCTCAGCAATGCTGCCTCACCATGAGGTTGAGATTGCTCATGGGCGGAACAAGAGGAGACAGGGCATGTCACAGGAGTCATGTCTATGAACACTTAACAGAGAGGGCCTGATTCACAAACTTTATTTTGTACTACGTAAAGTAATATTACAGTAGTACTTCTTGCTTACTACAAAATGCGATTCACAAACCTATGAGTGGAAATCACCACCTTCACCTCTCCTTTCTTTTCTATGGGGAGATCCTCACACAAGAGGAGACAGGGCATGTCACAGGAGTCATGTCTATGAATACTGAACAGAGAGGGCCTGATTCACAAACTGTATTTTGTACTATGTAAATTAATATTACAGTAGTACTTCTCACTTACTACAAAATGTGATTCACAAACCTATGAGTGGAAATTGCTACCTTCACCTCTCCTATCTTTTCTATAGGGATATCCTCACACATGTAAGTTTTACTACGTAGTAATGAATGTGGGAGGGACATGGGCGAGTGGCTGGAAAATAGGGAACACACACTACTAAATGGGAGGGGTTTAGAAAGAAGTAAGGAGTGGTTTAAGGAGAGCTAAGGAGGGACTTAGGGAGGAGCAGACACCCATCCACAAAAGAGTAAGCCCATTGCTACTCACAAATTGCTCTTCTAAAGTACTAAAGGCAAAAAAGGACCCAAAACTGTGGTAAATGTACTGCAGCTCACACCTGAAGTAAGTCCAGCACCACACATGAACAACCACTGGAACTACAACATCCTCCCATAGAAAATAATGGGAGCTAGGATTTAAAATGGAACCCCATAGTAAAAAAAATAATGTTAAAATAAATTAATTTATTTAGATTTGTTTTAAATAGATAAATTGAATTTAATGATAAAAAAATCAAAATATTTTGACAGTATATTTAAAATACTTTATAAATGTAAAATTAAATATAACTTAAACTTGTTTTTAAACAATAATTACATTTAAATAATTCTGTACACAACCTTTTGTAATTTCTAATGTATAGTAAATAAATATAATCATTTTAGTTTCTGTGGCATATTGTAAAATTATTTTTTAAATACATTAATTTAATAAATGTAAATTAATTAAATATGGAATTCAACATTAAATTCGTTTTTATTTTGTTCAAAATGGAATATAAATGCCTACAATCAATTAGTTTTTAAAGTTTAATACATTTTTTAAATTGTACCTATACTTTACCATAGGGAGATCACCACTCTGGTAGTGAAGAACTCCGCCTACAGGTGAAAAGTGACTACTAATAATACTAATAACTTTCCTCTTGTAAATTTGGCTCTGCACTTTGTAGTAAATTTACACTCAGATATGCCAAATAGCCAACAGTAGTACATTTACTGCAAAGTGTATAAGCAAATTTAGATGTGTGGATTTACTCATGTGCAAATTTACTTTTGTGAATAGGCCCCAGAGGCTGCTGCCAGGTAGAGGTAAAAGTCCACACAAAGACGCCAAAAGAGAAGAAACAAATGGACAAAATCGAGGAAGAAAACTGGATGTGGGACCTTAAGGGCAGCTGCAGGAGAGGCCAGTAGGGAGAGAGCATTAATATGGGGCTGTTAATGAATACCATTCCAACTAGTAGTATGGGAAGGTTAGGAGGTCATGCCCAATTCCATATATGTAGGGGAGAAAGGAAATGCCAACAATAGGAGTGAGGGCACTTAAGTTGAAATGTCAATTGTTCTCATCCTGCTGATTCCAGCGCAGGAGGAGTGGAATACCAAACACTAGAGTAGAAGGGAAACTTGAACATCATGGAGTGAAATCACTGTACAGAACTATCTGATGAATACATGGTTCATAACAATCCTGAGAATGTGTCTGTGACCAATTTACCACCATAAATGCAACACCTTACCTTTTGCTTTACATTATCTGTGTCCCTATTCCTTTTAGAACTGCTTTCTCTTTATTGCACCCAAATATGACAATGTAGAGGCACACAAAACACTTGTGTTTCCCTAGGAAGAGCAATTTTTATTTGCTAATAACTTTAGTACCATTTGATAAATCTTCATGAACCTTCCCAAAAAACCTGTTCATCCACCTCAGCTCCTTCCTGAAAATTTTCATATTGGTGAATCAAGCAATGGCCGAGATAAATGGGGGATTCCCAAAACATATTTTTCCCATGTAAATTCCCATAGGAATAGGGAAGTGATAAAGAAAAATTGGCTGACCAAAATTAGACCCAAATTTGGCAGAAAGCCAGAACTTTACTCAAAAAGCTCAGGTGTTTTTGAGCAATTAGCATTCAAAATATACAGTTACCTGAACTGTTGGTGTCTAGATGTGCTCTGATTTGACCCTTTAGAGGGGATTAACAAATTCTGATTGGTTGGTCACAACCTAAACAATATATTGTGGCAGCCATTGCAGAATATTTGAGTGGTCATCATGATTACTCTAAATTTCAGTCCTAAATTCAATATTTCGGAATCCATACAATTGGCTTTAATTTCTTAAAGGCTTCACAACTATGCATCATTATTCTCCAATTCTGAAATAGCCCTCTTAGTCACAAGTTTTCATGAAGTGAGATACTACTGCATTTCAAAACAGCTCCTGGAGCCCGCTTATTAAATTCCACTGATAATCATGCGGTTTGAAATGCACTTTTGGAAAATTTATGAAGTTGAAACAAACCTTTATACACATGTTGGTTTTCTTTTTACTGCACTGATCCCAGCAAAAACTCATTTTTTATCAGTAACACAAAAGGAATTTTCTGGTGAACAAAACTCAGTGAATTATACACAAAATGTTCATTTCAGGGTTTTTTAATTGGTTAATACATCTGGTGTTTGTGAAAAAGGAATGTAAAAGGCATGGTATCAAAGTTTAAATGTAAACATATTTTAGAAGATATTATGGCACAATGTAATTATTTGTTATGAGTAAATAAATGGACAATTTTGTATTTTTATAAATTCTGTTTTTGTAATTTCTATCAGATGCCCCACCAATTGCAAAACACACTTTTTGCGATACTCCAGTAGATATATTCTTCCTCAACATGGTGTTAACATTTGCAGACCCTTTCTCTTTAATCTTTGCTCTTATTTCTTTTTGTATCTTCTTTCTTTTTCATCAGCCCACAAATGAAGAGAGCAGACAATGTAGAAGCTTACATTAGTAAAGTCTTGGCGTGTTTCATGATGCTTGACTTATATTGTACAGTGGCCTTTGCCCACTCCCAGCCTACCCTGAACTACGATTCCATGTTAGAAATTAGGCCTGGGCAAACTTTAAATTTACTGTGAACATGCCATTTGCGGTTAAAATTATCGCAAACTCTTCAGAACAACAGAATGCAAGTGGGTGTAGTTTGCTGTGTTTTTGTGTTTCATCATTGTATCAAAAAGTTAAGTGAGAACGCATTCTGCAGTAAAATTTGCATAATTATGTGAAAACAAATATTGCAAATTTTACATACCCCTACTAGAAATGTGACACACAGGGGCAGGAAGACTGTTGTTATGTTCTTGAGAGAACCATGTTGTTCCCAGCTAAAAGAAAATGTTGTTAATAAGATATCCTTAAAGAAGATTTAGGATCTCCTTAGAAAATGCAGAAA
This sequence comes from Calotriton arnoldi, assembly GCA_963921515.1. Classification (NCBI taxonomy): domain Eukaryota; kingdom Metazoa; phylum Chordata; class Amphibia; order Caudata; family Salamandridae; genus Calotriton; species Calotriton arnoldi. The sequence continues at coordinate 32,219 of CAWUFW010020399.1, forward strand.
GAACAACCAAGCTTTACTTCATTCAGTTATCAAACCTTATCAGGTTCATAATATTGTGTGCATCATAGACATGCATGAAATCAAAGCAGAATAAACAAATACTGAATATAAACAATATAAGAAGATTTACACATGAATTTTATTATCAGAGGGTCTTTTAGCTTGAGGACGGCCCAAAACTTGACGAGACTTGTACCTTTACTTTCCTGTTGCAAATGTGGACCTTGAAGTCCCTACATGCTTAGAATAGCAGCCTACAAAACTGGAGTCAGTGACAGTCACACACCTGCTAAGGAGCAAACAGTCTTCTCCACAAGTTTGTGTTCAGCCCCTATGCTTATCACAGGAGTAGCATGCTGGTGCCTCTATCGTATCCTGGAATTGTGGTAGTGATGTAATAGTCCCAAAAGAAGGAGAATATGGGCAAAGAAGCAAAACTTAATAAAAGGGAGACAAGGTCTGCACTGTTAAAAAGGAGACACAAAAGCTTGTCACTAGTCTTGACTGGCCACACAACGCTTAGAAGAATAAGCGATGGACTACCCATTCTACTTCCTATTTCACTCTCACATGGTCTAATAAACTTATGAAGTGTGTGCCATGACTCAGAAACCATGTACTTTTTCACTACTGGTTATTTATTTGCTTGGCCATTATTTTAACTATCTTCATGTATTTCTTAAAATGTAATGCCTGAAAAAAAGGATTGGTTCCTGATTAACTGTATTCAATCAGAATGTGTACTGCTTCACAATAAGTGCTTGTTTCTGCCTTGCTAGTTTCAATCATGCATTAGACTGTTCCTCAAAATGCTCTGTTTCTGGCATTGACATGTTCTTTTGCATAGCTGACTGTCACAATAATCTGTTTTCAGTTATTTTTGTGTTCCATCACAGCAAAGAATGCCCCTAAAGTGCACTGGTCTAGGGCTGTGTGTTATCATGTATAGACCTGTAATTGAGATAGCATTGCTCATGTTGACAGTGTTATTTTTTATTTTATACAAAGTGCACCTATTTGAGACTCTGGTTCACAAGACTGCAGTCATTGAGCAGGCATATTCTCTGTTGACTGCTGATGCTGAAACACTGAGAAGTGCTACTTATGAAATTAATGACTGCAAACCCCAGTAAAGTGGATACTCATGCTGCCAGCACCAACACTTTTGGACACCAATACCTACCTCATACCTACCAAGTGTCTGAATCATGAGAGAATTCAGTGCCATGGGGTTCAATTTGAACGCCTAAGATCCTGCAGGACCAGCAACATCAGATTGGTCACTGAATAACTATTTGGAAACAAGGTGTAGGGAATTTGGTGTGATATTTATGCCACTAGACAGTACAATGGCTGCAGAGAACTGCCTCTCTCCTGGGAATAAATCTGCTAATTCCCTGAAACATCAGATACCCTCCCCAGAGTTAAAATCCAGTTCTTGTTGTCACTACCCATGAACGAGGTTAAGACTTGTGGAGGCCCATCATGCTCTTGAATAGTAAAGGACAGCAAAATGATGTTACTGCAACCCCTTTGCTGTCACTTGCTGCACACCTTATTGATGAAATGGGGTTTTCTGTGATTCCAGGCACCAGTCATGCTCACACTTTATATTTCCAAGGAAGTGTAGAGTTAATGGAGATAACTGCTTTTATTAACTTGTTGCAAAAAGGCTGTATCACTCCTGTAGGGATCTGAATGTGTGGTCTTCAGGTTACACAAAAATCTCAGCACGGCACTTAGCCTATTGTACAGTGTACCACACTTGAGATGTTGCACTTTGGGTGTGAAGCCCATGTATGGTGAGAGGTTGACACCATGGCCTTGATTGCAAGTCAGGTGGAGCGAAAGTACTATCTGGAATAACAATCTGCCTGATTACAACTGGCCCAGTGTTCCCACACTCAGTTGTTCGTGATGTGGGAACACAGGACCGGAATTTTACTGGTTGGTAATACTAGCCAGTAAAATCTCATGAGGTCTTGGCTGCAACAATTGCCAAGCCTTGTCGTCCAGTCTCTGACAAAGGTTTTCTTCGGCATGGGGGAGCATGCAATGCTCTTCCCCGCCAAACCAATTCTTTTCCCTCTCTCCCCATGTCCCACTCTCCCCCCCTCCACCTCCCTACTGCAGTGAAGTCATAGCTCCCACTTACCAGCTGCGTAGTGCAGGTGTTACATTGGAGGGTTAATACGCCTTGGAAAAGGGAATACTGTGTGGAACTGCATCCTATGGTTCCATGTCTACATGTATATAGCTTGGAAACATGCTATGGTCAAGACCCTGCTTAAAAAAACAAATCTTGAGCCTTTCATCTGGTCTAACTATAGGCCGATTTCTCTTCTACCTACTCTGGCCCATGTTCTGGAAAAGCAATTGAATAAACAGCTCATGATGTATATGAAACTTAATGGCCTGCCCCACCTCTCGCAGCTGAGCTTTAGAGCAGGCCATAGCACGGAGTCGACTCCTCGCAGTGATAGAACATCTAAGGCAACAATTAGACAATAGTGGCACCGCTGCACTGATTCTTTTACATCTCAGTGCAGACTAGAGGCTACGGGTGTGCAGGATATTGCCCTGTCTTGGATGGGCTCTTTCATGCAAGATTGTATTTTCCAGGTTCACACTCAACAGCACCGCTCAAAGCCACACTCTCTACCACCTGGTGTCCCTCAGGGATCCACACTTAGTCCAACCCTTTTTAATCTTTACGTAAGGCCACTCGCAGATATTGTAGAAAACTGCAGTCTCACTCTACTCTCGTACGTCGACGACACTCTGATCATGGTCTCCCTGTCATCTCAGGAGAATCGTAGTACGGAGGCCCTGTACAGCTGCCTTACACAAGTTTCTTCCTGGATGAATACTTATTCCCTCAAGCTGAATGGGGATAAGACCGAAGTTCTGCTGATGGGCAACCTACCCCATTTTTGGGGCCCTCTTCTGTGGCCTGAGGTTATGGGTACTGTTTCCCTTCCAGTACCTATGGGCAAGAATCTAGGGGTCTGCTTTGATGACAGGCTGTCTATGAGTCAGCAACTCACCAAGGTGGCTTCCGCCTGCTTTGGTATTTTAAGATGGCTCAGGAAAATTCTGCATTGTCTTCCTGTCTCTGCCCAAAGAACCATTATCTAGGCATTGGTTATTTCCAGGTTGGATTACGGAAACATTCTTTACCTAGGTGTCAAGAAAGGCCTTCTCAAGCGACTTCCAATGCAAGACTTCTACTTCACCCCCTAAGTTTTTTCTCCACTGCAAGTCTGTTCAATGAACTTCACTGGCTGCTAATTGAATGCCGTGTTCAATTTAAAGCTTTATGCTATGTGCACAAATGTCTTAACAATTGCAGCCCCACATATATTAGATCTCTGGTGCAACCATATATACACAGCTGGTCTCTGCACTCAAGCAATCTTGATCTTGCTGCAATCCCCAGAATTAAGAAACCCCAGAAAGGAGGTCAAGCCTTTTTAGGTCTCGCCTAGCGTTGCTGCGCACATGCGCAGCTCGCTTGGCGAGATTTATTGCTTACAAGCACTTTCAGAAGAGGGCTTTAAGCCCCGCCCCTCATTTGTATTGGCTGGCGTCACCTTTTATGCTAAACGGTGGCCTGCCATTGGAAATGAGGGTTTTCTGTAGACGCCCTTTCGCCTGCGAGCCGGACTGGCTCGCCTGCTTTGCTGCTGTCGCTAAGCACTTTCTTATCTTTATGGGGCCATGTGTTTCTAATTAGAAACACATGGCCCCATAAAGACAAGAGATCCCCATGCTCCGGCTCCAGCGTGGTCCTCTTTCACTTTCGGGACCGCGCTTGTTGAAGCAAGGTGTTAAGGCTTCTCAAAAGCTTTCGACTAGAAGGGTAGCCTACAAGCAACATTTTCCTTCCAGCCAACTACAATTAGCGTGCCCGTGCGCGCTTGATTATATTTCTGTACTGTCTCTCCCCTCCCTAGGTCACCTTCGCCCTGTATTTTTAACCGTCTACTCCAAACAAACTTTGTCCATTTTGCACTATTCCTATATTCTATGCCCTTACTCCCAAATGCCACAATGCAACATTGACGTCTTACCTTTGTAGCAAGCATGACTTTTACAGTCAACACTGCTTCAATTGCAAACTGTAACTCCTGCATACGCATTCATTAGTGAGGAAAGGTCCATGTGCAAACCCCATTTATCCCCCTGTCTCGGCTACTGTCATGGCATCAGCTCACATTGTCCTTCATCACAACTACAATAAGCGTGGCCGTGCGCGCTTGATTACATTTCTGTACTGTCTCTCCCCTGCCTACCTCACCCTCGCCCTGCCTTCTCAACCGTCTCCTCTTACACAACTTTCTCCATTTTGCACTCCCATTTCTTCCTATCCAACTTGGGGGCATATTAACAAGGGCCAGCGATAATTATCGCTGGCCCCACATAGCAATAGAAATATTATCGCCGGCTATCGCTGAAAATTATCGCCATGATAACGCTATATTTACAATGTATAGCGCTATGGCGATAATATTTCAGCGATAGCGGTGTTTGCCATGGAACATCGCTGGTTTTCCAGCGATGTTCCATGGAAAACAGCGATAACATTGCTGATACGACCCTGTGGTCGTATCAGCATAATCCACCTACCATTATTAGTATGCCTTAGTCTGGAATTTCACAGACGTTAAATTCCAGCGTTAAGGCCGAGGTAGCACGATTTTTTTTATCGCTGCACCTCCTTGTTAATATCGCGAAGCTGCCTTCGCGATATTTTCATGTGTTGTTTTCACAGCCACGCCTTCTTTGCATCTCATTAGCGATGCGAGGCGAGGCTGTGAAAAAATGGGCTCTACATCAAAGAAACACGCGCTAGCCTGTCCTTGATGATATTGCAATATAATTATCGCCGCTTATCGCCCGAAAACGGACGCTAAAGCGGCGATAATTATATCGCCAGCCCTTGCTAATATGCCCCCAGGTCCTTTTTTTTCCCACTAGTTCTATCGTCAATGGCCCTACTCCCAAATGCATCAATGCTACATTGGCGTGCTATCTTTCTAGCAAATATAACATTTACAGTCAGCCCTGCTTCAATGTAAACCTGCAGCTGCTGCATAAACACACATTTGTGCGGAAAGCTCCATTGATCACCCTGTCTCGCCTCCTGTCACGGCGTAGGCTCATATTGTCATTCCAGCCAAGTACAATACACGTGGCCAGGCGCGCTTCATTATATTTCTGTTATGTTTCTCCCAGGCCTCCGTCACCCTCTCCTGCCTTCTCAACCGTTTCCTACCATCCCAGGCACACTTTTGTAAACTTTTATAAAAAAAACACTGCTCCTCACTGTGTCCCCAGCCACACTCCTTCCACACGAACACTAGATGCACTGCATCACTGTGGCGCACTGCACACAACATTAGGGTCACAGAAGCCCTTTTTGCAACAGAACCGTATAATAAAAACAGAGCCTAGGCACACAACAAGATTGAGGGCAATATCCCTAAAGCACAATGATGTGGCGTAATGAGCAGAGCATGCGATCGGGAAGCTGGAAAACTAGGGGGCAGATTTACAAGCCCCTTGCGCCACTTTTGCCTCACTTTTCCCATGTTAAAAGTGACGCAAAAGTGGCGCAAGGGCTTGTAAATCTGCCCCTCGGTTCGAGTCACTGTGTCGGATCACCAGCCTGTGCTTTTGGGGAAATCAGTTAATCGCCCTGTGCCTGTTCAAAAGGCAAATATCTTCTATTTCTATCTTCAACGGCCCTACTCCCAAATGCATCAATGCAACATTCATGTGTTATCTTTGTAGCAAGGATGAAATTTACAGTCAACCCTGCTTAAATTTAAACGTGTAACTCCAGCATACGCACACATTTATGCGGAAAGCTCCATGCGCAAATCCCATTTATCACACAGTCTCTCACGAAGTCGGCTTATATTGTCCGTAACAGCCAAGTACAATACACGTGTCCGTGCGCGCTTGAATATATTTCTGTAATCTTTATCCCCGGCCTAGGTCACCCTCACACTACCTTCTCAACGTCTCCTCCCATACAACTTAGTCCATTTTGCACTCCCGTTTCCTTCAAGCCAACTTTGTCCAGTCAGCCCTGCTTCAATTTGAACGTGTAGCTGCTGCATACGTACACATTTGTGCGGAAAGCTCCATGTGCAAACTCCATTGATCACCCTGTCTCGCCTCCTGTCACGGCGTCAGCTCACATTGTCCTTTTAACCAACTACAATAAGCGTGGCCGTGCGCGCTTGATTACATTTCTGTACTGTCGCTCTCCTGCCTAAGTCACCCTCGCCCTGCCTTCTCAAACTCTCCTCCTATACAACATTGTCCATTTTGCACTCCCGTTTCCGCAAATACAACTTTGTCCATTTTGCAGTATTTCTATCTTTAATAGCCCTACTCCCAAATGCCATAATGCAACATTGACGTGTTATCTTTGTGCCAAGGCTGAAATTTACAGTCAGCCCTGCTTCGATTTAAACCTCCATCTGCTGCATACGCACACATATGTGTGGAAAGCTCAATGCACAAATGCCATTTATCACACCGTCTCAGCTTTTTGCACTGACAAAACAAGGAGCCACTACATTATACTTATTTACAGTGAAACTCTACTTTTGCAAGAAAATTTTTCGAGACTCGCAGATTGGGACACTTCTGCCAATGTATGGAGTATCTTATTATTTATACACGGTACCCTGTGTACAGTGTTCAGCCTGCCGCATACTGAGGAACGAGAGGGACAAGACCGGTGCTGCTCACTGTGTAGCCAGATCCCCTCCTTCCACACCAGCACCTAATGCACTGCATCACTATGGCGCACTGCACACAACATTAGGGGCACAGAAACCCTCTCAGCAACAGAACTGGACAAAAACAGAGGATAGGCACACAACACGACTGTAGGCAATCTCCGTAACGTACAAGAATGTGGCGTAATGAACATAGCTGGCGAGCTCTTCCCCTGCCTGTCACGGCGTCGCCTCACATTGGGGCATATTATCAAGAACGGTGTTAAAATTATCGCCGGTTTAGCGGCAGAAAACTGCCGCTAAAGCGGCGATAATGGGCTTGATAATATGCCCTGGAGAATTCCAATAGAAGCCCATGTTCACACCAGAACATGGACTTCTATGGAATTCTCAAGAGCATATTATCAAGCCCATTATCGCCGCTTTAGCAGCAGTTTTCTGCCGCTAAACCGGCGATAATTTTTAACGCCGTTCTTGATAATATGCCCCTTAGTCCTTCCAGCCAACTACAATTACCGTCGCCCTGCGCGCTTGATTATATTTCGGAACTGTGTCTCCCCTGCCTATCTCACCCTCGCACTGCCTTCTCAACCATCTCTTCTGAAACAACTTTGTCTATTTTGCACTTTTTTTATCTTCAATAGCCCTACTCACAAATCACAAAATGCTACATTGCCGTATTTTCTTTGCAGAAAGGATGAAATTTAAAGTCAGCCCTGCTTCAATTTAAACCTGTAGCTGCTCCATACGCACACATTTGTGCGGAAAGCTCCATCCGCAAATAACTGACTGACTGACCTTCACCCTCCTGTTATTTATGCCCCCCATAACAATAAAAACCATAACAAGCAACCATTGGGACAGGCAGATACAAGTTGCCAACATTGAAAGGACAACAAAAAACTCCAGACACTATTTATTGTTAATACTTTTTTAATATGGTCGTTCAGTTGTACATAATGCTTTCTTGGTCATATCTAAGGTAACAAAAATGCTTGTGACACTTCTTTATTATAACTTTTCAGCATGCTGCAGACTTCTGTACAGCACAGCTTAAAGACATAGGCAAAGTCAATATCTCTGGCTAAACACTTATAAGGTCTCAAAGGCGAGACCTATTGGATATGCCAATGCTTGTTCTTCTTAGGCCCAAAGCTGTGGAATTCATTACCCTCTGCTTTGAGAGCATGTCTCTCTCTGTCGGTCTTCCGCAAGAAATTAAAAACCTCGCTGTTTTAACTCTGCTATTGGAAGAGGCCTGCTTTGGAGTGCTGGGTACCTTGCTGTAGCTTAGCACTGGGAAACCCTCTTTGGGTAGTCATTAGCTGTATAAGTGTATATAATAATAATAATGCTGGAACACTTATTTCCCATTTTGAATGGGCCGAATTCCATATGGAGAGGGCAGAATTTCATTTGGAGATAAAAGACAGCAATGGTATTTCCAGTCAGTGACATTCTCTGCGTTTGCTATATGAAGGTGGGACACGTTTTATATAAGCAGGGAAAGGTAGAAATTGGGAGGGGGAAATGCTGTACATGAGATGGTGAAGCAGAGGGAGTGGAGGGGAAATGTACTTCATGTGCTGTGGTAGAACATGTTGGATGAAAAAAAATGCTCTCCATGTGCGTGGAATGGGTTTGTTGGGTCATTTTGATGTACTTGGAAGGGATGTTTGAACATAATTCTGTATTCCTGTATAATTTTGAACTTTTCTAGTGTCACCTCCTGTCAAGTCCTCTCTACATTTCTCAGCAAGGTTTTCATCTTTAAAAGCACTGTTCCACTATTTTATTTCTGCCCTTCCATGGGTTTTGATTCACCTAGATGCCAGGGGTAGCGAAAGTGACAACACATACACTTTGACCGCAATGATATCACAGGAAGCAGCATCATAATTCCCTTGGTCCTGATTTTTTGCAGGAAGGCATGTCACATGTCCCTAATATCAAAACAATTGATGTTCCATTATAACAGCATGATTAGCATAACAGCATAACATGGAAACATGTCTATTTAAGATACCATCTATATTATTGTGCTGACTTGATCTTTTAAAGTTCTGGGGCATAATAATTGCCCTGAAGTGTAGTGAGCGAGTACTCCAGGCCTCTTCAATGGGGTTCCCCCCGCACCCTGAGAAAAATGTGAAAGTAATGGGGTGAAATAGTGCGTTTTGAAGAATAATTTTCATATAAATTTACTAAAATGTCATAGGTGCTGAAATATTCAAATCCCTTCAAGGTGTGCCAATCCAATGAATCTGACGTTCCCAGGAATGGACCCAATGTTTTTCACAATGTGTGTATGGGTACCAGCTTATGTCAAAAACGACCTTCATTGTGCTAAGTAAGGCCAGCACTTCATCATGGGTGCCTCCATAGTCCATTGGTTCCCCCTAATAACAAAAATGACATAAAATACCCCAGTGTCAGAATTTTGCAATTTATGCTGTCGATATATGCCATAGGTCACCCTTCTGTCAAAAATTCCCTGAGTATGTCAGCATTTTCTCCTGGTTGCCACCCTCCGATATGCCAGGTAGTCCACCTTTATGTGAAGAATCGCCTCCATTGTGCCAGCGCCAGCATTTTCCCACTCTTGTCACATGCCAAGAATTTCCTCAAGCATACGAGTATTTTTTCACGGGTGCCCTATATGCCATGAATTACCTTTAGTGTGCCAGTACCAGTATTTTACCTTTAATGCCTTTTATGCCAAGTATTACCACTAGTGTGTCAGTATTTAGTCACAGGTGTCTGTCATGCTAAGATCTGCAGCTGATATGCCAAAGCCAATATTTTGCCCTGGGTGTCTCTTTAAGACAATAATTACCTTAACTATGCCAGGGCCAACAACAAACTCGCAAGTATTACATCACGGGGAGAGAAAAAATGCACAAATCTTAGTGGATATGGTACATTTTGTCTCTCTCCCTTTGAAGCAAGGCAGCGCAACAACTTTGGTGCAGTGTTGACTTGCATCAAAGAATAGTAAATCTGAGCCTTAATCTCACACACTACCTGTCACTCACTCACACACATACACATGCTCTTTATCACATAAACACGCACCCACACAAAACCATTTGTACTTACCGCAGCTGCTGCCAAAGGCCCCGTTCCAGCTAAATGTGCTCTATTTTTTGGTACATTAATAGAATATTATTCACTATTAGCATAATGAAAAACGGGCAGAAATTAAGGAATGTAGAGCATCCCCTAAATTGTTGCCACTGATATTGCCATCTCTGAAACCAGGGGTTATAAACGCAAGCCAGGGGTCGCAGCTGCAACCCTGGGAAGCCCCTAAAGGACGCCGATGTGCCCCTGGACCACTCATCCTCTATCACTTACCATATGTGTGTACTATATTCTATTAGAGCCAACAAAAAAAATAGAATTTATCCTTCCTAATTTAATCTCATGTTCATCTTCTTCCCTTATTTCCTCTCAAATCTTTCGCATTTCTCCCTCACTTTTACACCCGTTTTGCACCTGCGTGAGATTGGTTCCATGCCTTGCAGACATTTTTTCATTTAATTAAATTTACTCTAATTAATTGATTGATTGTAAACAGTACAAACCGGCTTGCCGTTTGTCCTTCTTCTACTCTCCCTTTGGTTGATAAATGCGTGGTTGCAAGATTGTTTGTAAAAAATGGATCCCTCAGAAACAGCATTTGTAATCCAATTTCCATAGATGTTGCTTTTTAATTGACTAACAACAGGGCTGATTCACAATGAAGCGATGAGAGTATTTTGCCGCTTGCAATACTATGCTCATCACTCTTTGAAAACAAGATTTTTTTTATATAAATCAATAGGTCTCATACCCTACCACATTATTTACATCGAATACTATTTTGTCACCAGGCCTCATTGGAGATAACTTCCACAAGTTTTCACTCCATGAAAATAACACTGCGCTAATAATATGCTTTATATTTAGTTTCACTGATGAAGTAAATTTTTTAAACCGAGCCAAAGTTTTAAAATAGCAGCATGAAGAGCTAGGATTTTGGTTGAGTGCTCTCTATAAGCACTATGGTCTCATAAATAGTTTGGTGGCCGAGTTACTCCAACACAAATGTTGCAAAGTTCCCATATGCTGCATTACAAGTACATTATAGCCTATGGTACTTGTAAAATGGCGAACTAGATATACGTCACGTTTTTTTTTTTTTTTTAAACATATTTTATTACGTTTGCATTTATATCTAATTCTACATCACATTTCTCATGCATGTTAGGTGTTTCTTTGCCTTACAGTTCTTTATTATGTGGTTACAGAGATACATAGAATATACATATCAGTCATACTTAACCAACTTCCCGGTAACTCCCCCCCACCTCCCTCCCTGCAGATCCCAAACCATAGGTCCATAGCCAATTAATCGCTGTTTCGCTACTGAAGTACGTTTGATGTGCTCCCATTCTTGGTATCTTGCGTTCTGCTCTGCTTAGATATGTTTAAGTTCTGATTACTCCCAACCCCTGTCTTGTCGGACTTCCCCTGGGTGTCAGTCTCTCAGGGCTTGACTCATTCGAGTCTGGTTCTGGATTCTTTATGCCTTCCACCAACGCCCCCCATGCCCTTGCTCTTTCAATAGTTCCAATACCCCGCCTTGCATTCCTAAGGCGAACCCTTCCCTCGCAGCTCGCCCATTTTTCTAGTTCCTTTTCTCAATGTTAAAAACCGGGGCTCCTTCCGTGCTTTCCATTGTCTCGTTATTTCTCTTCTTGCCAGTAGCAGGGACAGGTCCTGAAACCTTCTGGTGACCCATGTTTTGGGGGGTATGTGGGAATAAGCCTAGAAGACAGTGAACGTGATCTTGTGGTATCAGCCGTTCAATGATCTCCCCAATTGCATCAGTGACACCCCTCCAATAGTCACTCAGCACTGGGCATGTCCATAGCACATGAAGGATTTCCGCTCCTGGTTCCCCGCATCTTGGGCAGCTCATGTCCTCTCTATGGAAATATTTATTGATTCGTCCTGGGGTAAGATATGCCCTATGTAGTATGAAATAATTAATTAGGTGAAAGCAATAGTTCCTTGACACTTTAGGGGTCCCTCCTAATATGGTTTCCCATTCTTTATCCTCTAAGGAGATATTCAGGTTTTCTGCCCATCTGTCCCAGAGAGTGGTCAACGGTTGGAGGGCATCTCCGCCTAGTGCTCTATAAAGGCACGTGACTGCCTTAGTCCTTCCCCCTCCCGTAGCTATATATCTACAAGTTTCATGATGTGGGAGTTCCGACAGTCCCGCCCCCAGTATTCCCTAATCGTTTCTGTTACCCCCTCCATGTAATAAGAATTGCCCCTGAAGGAGATCAAAGCTCTCTCAAAATTCTTCAAATTGGAGCATCACTCTGTCTCAGAATAAGTCCCCCAGTCGCGATGCCCCGCCTGTTCCCGGTTTCCCAGACCTTCCCAATGCGCCCTGTGTGGTAACAGTCGAAGCACTACTATGGGTAAGTTGGGGGAATAAGGGCATCTCCTCCAACACCGCCGTATTACTTGTATCTCCCTGGTCTCTCTCTTCGATGCCCTGCCCATTTGCACCAGCAGTCTCAGTAATATGTTTAACCCTGGTACGAATGGTCCAGCATCCCGTTCTGTTGCTTGTTGAGCTTCAATCCATCTAGCGAACCACTGTAATTTGGCTGCCAGGTAGTATCTCTCGAAATCAGGAACTGCAAGGTCCCCCTCTGATGTCGGTCGTTGCAATGTTTTCAGGGCCAGCCGTTTGCGCCCCGTGCCCCATATTAAGTTCACCATTAAAGAATGTAGCTCAGCATGCCGTCTAGGGGGTATCCATATTGGGATTGTAGTGAAAAAGTATAATAGTCGCGGTAGTGCCACCATTTTTAAAAGGGCAACCCTCCCCGCCAGTGAAAGCGGGAGGCCCTTCCAAAATTCCATACTGGTTTTCAAGGATCTTACAGCCATTTATTTTTTATTTTATTTTAGAGGTTTTATATAGCGCTGGCTGGACCCAGAGGTATCAGAGCGCTTTACATGATAGAGCTAGTTACGATAAGAGACAAATTACAGCATCAATGAATAACAAAAACATCAGAGCGCTTTACAAGATTGAGATACATATGGTAAAACAAAATTACAACATTTACAACATCAATATAGGATAACAGCAGGTAAGACAGAGAATAACAAAAGGCTTGAGGTTATTCATATCATGTAAAACAGATACTCGGAGAAAAGAGTTGAAATACCTATAAGATATGGAAGAGCGAGTTTAAGGCGCAGGTAGAGACCCCAATATTTATTGAGGAGGTGAATTTTGAGATCTTTTTTAAAGCTGGTGTAGGAAGGGTTGCATCGTAGGTCTTTGGGGAGGTCATTACAGATGTAGGGGGCATTTCCGGAGAAGGAGTGGGATTGAGTGGATTTCTTTTTTAGCAGGGGTGGGACAAGGGGGAGAGCGTTGGTGCTTCTTAGGGGTCGTGTGCTGCCCGCTTTGCAGAGTTTATTGGCGAGGTAAGGTGGTGCATTTTGATGGAGGACTTTGTGTGTGATGCATGCGTTTTTGTAGGCGGATCTGCCTTCGATGGGGAGTCATTTTAGAGTTTTGAGAGCTGGGGAAATGTGGTCGAACCGTTTGCAGTCGGTGATGAGCCTGGCTGCAAGGTTGAGTACAGATTTGAGTGGAGCTAGGTGGACCTTGGGGATTCCGGTGAGGATGGCATTGCCGTAATCGATTCGTGAAAGGACCAGGGATTGAACCACTAATTTAAAATCTTCAGTTGGGAGAAAGGGTTTGATTTTCTTGAGATGACGGTGAGTGAAGAGGGCTCCTTTAGCCACATTTTTGATGTGGACATTGAGGTTTAGACTGTTATCGATGGAGATACCAAGAGATTTTACTGAGTTGGACAAGGAGAGAGAGCAGTTGAGGGCATTGAGGTCGGAGATCCAAGTTTGAATGGGGAGAGGGTTGTTTTTGGGGGAGAAGAGGATGATTTCAGTTTTTTGGGGGTTGAGTTTGAGATGATTAAGGTGGAACCAGGATTGGATTTTAGTGAGAGTGTTATTAAGGTGTATGATGTCAGCGTGGGTTTTGATCTTGTAATAGAGTTGGGTGTCATCGGCATAAAGATGGTAGTTTATACCTGCTTGATTTAGAATGAGGGTGAGGGGTTCCATAAAGTGGAGAAGTGTGGCTCAATGGTTAGAGCGGCAGACCCTGATGCAGAGATCTGGCCCGGGACCAGGGTTCAATTCCCGCCTCGGCGGGTCTTGGGCTCAATTTCCTCCGACCTGATAATTCTCGCCTCGGTGCCTATTCTAATCAAGGGTCCCACTCTGCAACTCTGGGCAATAGCTTGCTTAATCTCCACAACGGCCCCAACAGCGCTGGGATGCCTGGCTTCACCTTGGGGGTGCCCAGGAGTGGACATTTCACAGGGAAAAGCCAGGAAGGATTCCACAGCGGTATGCGTACAGCGCCAGGACACCCCTTTGGGGGTATAAGTGCGCTTTACAAGTACAAATTTCATTTCAATTTCATTTCATAAAGAGGTTAAAGAGTGAGGGTGAGAGAATAGATCCCTGGGGGACTCCTAGGTTGACCGGAGTGGGTTTAGATAGACAGTCTTGAATTTTAATTTGTTGGGTTCGATGTTGAAGATAGGAGATGAACCATTTGTGGGTAGTACCATTGAGGCCGAAGCGATCTTTGAGCACATTAAGGAGGGCAGAGTGGTTAACAGTGTCAAAAGCTGCGGAGAGATCAAGGAGGATAAGAAGACATGTCTCACCATTATCAAGGGAGTGTGGATGTCATCAACAATGTTTAGTATGGCAGTTTCAGTGCTGCAGCCTTTTCTGAAGCCTGATTGTAAGGGGTCCAGAAGGTTGAATTTTTCGATGTGTTTGTCTAATTGGAGCAAGACACATTTTTCGAGGGCTTTAGAAAGAAGGGGGAGGTTAGTGATGGGGCGGAGGTTGTTTAAATCATTAGGATCAGCATTAGCGTTTTTGATAATGGGGGAGATTTGACCAAGTTGGAGGGAGCTAGGGACACTTCCCGTAGCAAGGGAGGTGTTGATGATTGTGGTCAAGGATGGGATGATGATGTGCTTTAGGTCTTGGACAAGGTTAGAAGGGAGGGGGTCTTTGGCATGGGAGGATGTTTTTAGTTTAGTAATAATGCTGTGGACTTCGTGCTCAGTTACAGGGAGGAAATTATGCCAGGAGGCATTGTTTTTTGGTCGTGAGTTTGGGAGGTTGGGTACGAGAGGAGTATGGGTGGGAAGGTGTGGGGGTAGTTTGGGGAGGGAATAGGAGAAGGAATGTGTGAGGAGGGGTTAGGGTGAGGTGAGGGAGGGGGTGAGTATGAGGGGGACCTAGGGGTGTCAGGAGTGTGGAGTGTGAATTAGAGGTGATGTCAGGTGAAAGTAGGGGGTTGGTTGGGATCTGCGTTGAGAGGAAGGATTGATCTATTTTGGCGATTTTTTCCGAGAAGAAGTGGGCAATTTCTTCACATCTAGTGGTTTAGTCCGTCGGGTTAGGCGGAGCTGAGGAGGTTTGGTGCTGGATAATGTTGAACAGTTCTCTAGGTCTGTTTTTGGCCCGATCGAGTTGTGTACGGAAGAAGGATGCCTTTTCGTTAAAAATTTGTTTTTTGTATGTAGATCTAGCTGATCTGAGGAGTGTCAGGTTTGAGTGGGAGGGATGCTGTCTCCAGGTTCTTTCCATTAGTCTTAATGAGCGTCTTTCGTTGTTAAGTTCGAGGTTAAACCAAGATTTGGAAGGGATGTTTCTTAGAGTTTTAAGTTTAGGAGGGGCCAATTGGTCTAGGACATCCATGACGGCTTTATTAAAGTGATCAGTAAGCTCATTTGCGTTTTGTGAGAGAGGAGTGAGGAGCAGTTGAGCTTGGAGTTTGGACTCAAGTTCGCCAGGAGGGATACGTTTTAGATTTCTGGTCCATTTCATAGGTTTAATTTGTTTCGAGGTGAGGGGAGGCGGAGTGATGGAAATGGTGAATAGTATGAGGTGGTGGTCGGACCAGTCAATGGGGATGATGTTGGTCAGGAAGGCTAAGTCATTATTGGTAATGATTTTAAGAGACAACGGTCCCTGTGTAGACAATTGATTGAAATCAAATAAATATAGACCCAATCGGTACTGTATTGTAGCCATTGTTCCATCCGGAACAAGGCAGTTTTAATATGCAATTATGAATATACAAAACATAAAATTTAATAACAGTAGGACACAAGCCTGTATCCAAAAAACTCACATCACAGAACAAAGACAAGAGAAGGCTCAGGCAGCATGCAGTTGTCTGTGTCTAATCAATACAATGAAGCAAACAGCGATAACAGGAGGTCACCTTTACACATAATGTAGTTACTAAATAACAGTGTATAAGGTTGACAATTTTGTCGACGGCGTTTCGATCCTTAACACAATTAACGGACATCATCAGGACTTGCAAAATAGTGCCTGAAAACATTTTGCCTGGGGGCGAGAACAGGGAGCAGAGCGATGCGGAATGAGTAATGAGCTTCCAAGGGTGACCGGAGCGATTTCCAACCTCATGGGTGGGGTGATTGAACGCGTTAATAATCACAATGGATTAGGAGCCCGTATGGAAAGGAGCCGCAGGCATCTAAATGGGCGGCAATCAAACCGATCACGGGGGAAGGCAGCATAGTGGCATATGCTGCCTTCCCCCCGTGATCGGTTTGATTGCCGCCCATTTAGATGCCTGCGGCTCCTTCCATACGGACTCCTAATCCATTGTGATTATTACGCATTCAATCACCCCACCCATGAGGTTGGAAATCGCTCCAGTCACCCTTAGAGCTCATTACTCATTCCGCATCGCTCTGCTCCCTGTTCTCGCCCCCAGGCAAAATGTTTTCAGGCACTATTTTGCAAGTCCTGATGATGATCCGTTAATTGTGTTAAGATCAACGCTGTCGACAAAATTGTCAACCTATACACTGTTATTTAGTAACTACATTATGTGTAAAGGTGACCTCCTGTTATCACTGTTTGCTTCATTGTATTGATTAGACGCATGAACAACTGCATGCTGCCTTAGCCTTCTCTTGTCTTTGTTCTGTGATGTGAGTTTTTGGATACAGACTTGTGTCCTACTGTTATTAAATTTCATGTTTTGTATATTCATAATTGCATATTAAAACTGCCTTGTTCCGGATGGAACAATGGCTACATATAGTACCGATTGGGTCTATATTTATTTGATTTCAATCAATTGTCTACACAGGGACCGTTGTCTCTTAAAATAAGTTAGTCCCAAGGTCCCTGACCGATCAAATTGGGTTCCCTTGTTCTTTACATATATATTATTGGTAATGATGGCATCCAGGATGGCTCCTTTGGTGTGGGTGGGGGACTGACAAAGTTGTTTGAGGTCATTGATCTCGAGAAGGTTGGTGAAGAGGGTGGTAGTGGGATCATTGGGGTCATTCAAGTGGAGATTGAGGTCTCCAAGGAAAAGATTTTTTGAGTTGGATAATGAGGATTGTGTAATCAAGTCAGAAAGTTCATCAATAAAGGGGTGTGGATCACCAGGAGGGTGGTAGATAGTATGTAAACGAATAGAGTGGGCACCTAGAATTTTAAGTTCAGCTTCAAGGTATCCCCATATTTCCCTCAAACCTGTCTGATTGAGTATCATATACACTTCCCCTTAAGTACTCTAGGCACCTAGGTTCCCATTGTAAGTGTCCCATCTCAGGCGGGGGGTCCCTATCTTTAATTAGAGGAAATAATTTGGACTTTTGCCAATTGATATGTAGACCCTACATTTCCCCAAATTCCACCATTAAGTCTCTGATTCCCACCAGGGCACCATCTGTGTTTTCTAAAAACATCAGGAGGTCATCCGCATATAATGCTATATGATGGATACTAGTTCCCAGATGTATACCTCAGTATTTTGTGTTTGTCCTGGCCAAACAGACCAGGGGCTCCACAGCCAAGGCAAACAGCAGTGGTTAGAGGGGGCACCCCTGTCTCGTACCCCGCTCTACTAGGCACTGTTCCGATATTGTCTTACCCGTTCTGATTCTGGCTAATGGACCCATGTAAAGCAGCTTGACCCATCTCAGAAGGCCTTGTCCTAGCCACATTCTGTGTATGACAATATATAAAACTTTCCACTCTAGACTATTGAATGCCTTCTCAATGTCCACTGCAAAGATTACTCCCTCTCCCCTTATCTCACCATATGCTTCCATGATCGCCAGTAGGCGTCTTATATTGAGCACGGTTTTCCATCCCGGGATAAAGGCAGCCTGATCAGAATGTATGAGTTCTGTCTTTAACAGCTGCAGTCTGGTTGCCAATATACTGCTAAGAATCTTAAAGTCTAGGTTGAGCATAGATAGGGACCAATAGGCTCCACACTCTTGTGGAGATTTGCCTGGCTTGACGAGAGGGACTATCAATGCCTCTCGTGTAGTGCTAGGTAGATGACCTTCATTCAATGCTGCTCCAAATAACTCTACTAACTTGGGGGCTAGTATCTTTACATAGGCAGTGTACAATTCTATAGGGAACCCATCCGTACCAGGAGTTTTGCCTCTGGCAAGTCCCTTAATAGCTGCACATATCTTGTGTATGTCTATGGGGGCTCCTAATGCTTTCGCTTCCTCCTCCCCTAGTATGGGCAGTGGTATTGCCGCTAAAGATACCCTTAAAGTATTCTCATCTTTCGCAGTCGGCCTCGATAAAGGCTAGTGTAGTAGTCAAGAAATCTCTGGTTAATCGCTTCCTGTCTATATAGTAGGCTCCCTCCCGCATCTCCAATTTCTAGTATCTGGTTGCCTCTTCGAGCCGGGTTAGCCAACCAGACCAACAGGGTCCCTGCTCTATCCCTCTCTGCGTGTGTGCGCTCCATGTACTTCTTATAATCGAAGCACCGCAGTCGTTCCGTATTCTTGGCTACCTCCTCCTTAGCATCTAGGATGGCCCGTCCAGTTCAAGGCGTCCTGGTCGTTGTCGTTCTAACATACAGAGTGGCTGGTCCGCTTTTGCTAAGTCTGTTTCAAGAGAGCGTCTATCTCCCACAGTGGGCGCCATGCTCTGACCCCATGGAACCAACTTAAAGGCATCCCACTCAGTCAGCCTAGATGAAGCAGTATTTGCATTCTCAGTAATTAATCCCTCATATGCCCCCTAACATCCTCAATAAATACCTGGTCTTCTAATGTTTCCACTTTAAGATGCTAGGTATCCGTTGACGCTGGTTTCCCAAGTGGACATGAAAGAGGGCTGGGTTATGGTCCGAAAGCATGCGTGTCCGGTACTCCGCCATAATAGTCTGGGTGTGAATGTCTGGGGAGCGCAGGAAAGTGTCCGGTCTAACATGGAGATCATGAACTGGGGAGTAGTAAGAGTAGTCCCTACCTTCTGGGATAAAACTTCTCCAGGTGTCCATTAGGACCCATTGGGGAGAGGAGTTGGCCTAATGGCTATTGCGGTCGACCTCGAATCTGGGGAACTGGGTTCGAGTCTCGACAATGATGCTGATCATCCTGTGATTCTGGGCAAATCACTTAATCTCCCCGTGCCTAACAAAAATGAATGTGTCCTCATGTAATGCAACTGGTGCTATGTAAAGCGCTCTGATACCCGATTCGGGTCAAGTTCGCGCTATATAAAACTCTGTAAAAAAAAAAAAAGATTTCTCCTGCCATTCCTTGAATGCATGTGCCGTTCTGTAGGCTGGTGCATCTCTAATTGGGGGATGGGACCGATCCCTCTGGGGCTCAGCTATACAGTTATAGTCTCCACTGATAACTATTGAGTGGGGGAGGTATGCCGTCAGAGTATGAGAGAGCTCATCTAAGAAAGTCCCCTGCTCTGTATTGGGGCCGTATATACTGACTATGGCTATGTCCCTTCCATAAAGCCTGCCTGTGATTGCCACATATTTGAAATGGGACCCCACTCTGATCCAGATCATAAGCGGAGTATGGGGTACAATATGCTTGCCCTCGCCAACTGCGCTGGAGAGCAGCCCCATCCCCCACCAGCAAGTGGGTCTCCTGTAGGAGGGCTATGTGAATCCCCTGCCTATTCAGATAGAAAACTTTTTTGTACCTTTTGGCCATTGTGTGCATCCCCCTGACATTCCATGTAATAATCTTATATGACAGGTGGTCAGCCATAGATGATGGTGCCATTAAGACCAGGTGCATCCCTCCATCGCACCCTTCACTTCACATTTTTTGTGGGAGCACATCATCTCCGCCGCTTGCATCATTCCATGACTTATGGTGTCTGCAATTCCCAAATTCCTGAACTTTAAATAACCCCAACTTCCTCTACCCAGGACGAGCGAGTAGTCCCCCCTCAAACAGACAAAAACAAACATTTTAATCCTCAATAACTCTTCGGGTAGCGCAACGTTCTTTCACATCTATCCCGACCAATTCCTCGGCCCCACCAGCCCCCCCCCTCGGTAAGTGATGTAAATTGTGCCCATTCCTTACCCCTATGAGCCCCCTTCTTCAGCTCCATTCAGTTTCTCTTCATCATGCGCCAGTGGGGTAATAATCTACCCCTCAGGTCCCCATTCCCAGTTCATACTTGCAAGAGTAGACCGATGTCAGATTATTTCATCCGCCGTTCCGGGGATGACATCTGGGATGTTCTGGCTAGGTCCCCAATCATGCTGGAACTGTGGTCTGAGTCAGAGTCTCTCACTTCCTCCCCTGCGCAAGATGAAACCTCCCCTCCGTCAGATGCACTTAAAGATGCAACCGCTGCCACCACTCTCTCTCTTTACTGTTGCGTCTTGGCTTGATGGGGCTGCAATCAGTCTCTTCTGGTCCCTTTGACGTTGGTGCCCCCCTCTGGTCCTGGTCCATGGGGATCTATCCTGGTTGCCTTTGCTCGATCCAGTGCCATGCTTCCTGAGATGAATTAAAGAATCAAGTACCCGTCTGTGTGATCACTCTGAGTCGTGCAGGGAAGAGCATTCCATATTGTACTTCCAGTTGGCGTAGCTTTTTTTTTACTGCTTGGTAAGAGGATCTCTGCTGTTGGACCTCCCTAGAGAAGTAGGGAAAGATTCTAACACTGCTTTTGTCCACTATTAGATGGTCTTTTTGTCTGGCTTGTTTTAGAATTAAGTCTCTGTCCTTGTAGAACAAAAGCCGTGCCAACACCAGTCTCGGAGGGCTTCAGGGGGAGGAGATCTCGCTGGTATCCTGTGGCGCTACTTCATCCTTGAGCCATATCTCAATATAGTCCGCCATACTTCTCCCTTCCACTTTTTTGGGCAGGCTAATGATTTGCACATTGTTGCGGTTGGAGCGTTTTTCAGCATCCTCAGCCCTTGCCTCTAGTACACCCACTTTTGCCTCTAATGTCGTCAGCCTATTATCCGCTGCATTTAATGTCGGTTGCATTTCCTCTATCCCTGTTTCTGCTGCGGTGACAGGTTCTGCCAGTCGTCGGTGATCAGCTCTCAGCAGCCCAATTTCCTCTTTTACGGTATCAATTTTGGTCTCAACAGCCACCCTTGAGGTAGTTATAGCTTGGAGAATATCCTGCAGTGTTGGCCTCGGTTCCGGGTCCTCTTGTGGTGGGGGGATATTTGGGGTGGTTGAGGTATAATCCTCTGTGTCCGTTTGGTTCTGAGCCAGGTGCTCAGGCTCGCGTCTTCTGCCTATCTTCTCCATGTCACTTGCGTCGATCCCTCAGTTCAGCACATCCTATCCCTTTTCCGCAATATCCTTCTTCTGGGGAATCTCCTGATTTGTCCTCCTCCTCTAGAGCCTCGGACGGTAATCAATGTTGCTCTTAAGGAAGGTTGTCTTCTCCGATGTGCATGTGATTCCTTCATGTTACACTCCCTTAGGGGTTATATTCGGTGTGTTGGATTGTTATTGTCCAAAGTATGGGCCAAGGCTCTTTGTGCTGTCTGTGTCAGCACTAAGCTAGGGCAGTCCTCTAGGTCCGTCTCTCTGCTACAGGCATGGGTCCCGTTGTTGAGGCTTGTTCCGTGTGTCCTGTGCACCCTATCCTTGACTATTTAATCTCTAGAGTTATGTGGGGTCCATCGCGTCTTCTTCCCAGGCAAGGCCACAGTGTTACCTTCTATTCACCCTTCAAGACTCGTGTCGCGGTCCCTCTATTTTCTTTTGTCCTTCTTGGTGTAGTGGGCCTGCCTCTCGGTCCCCCCACCTTATTTAACCACACTGTCCTCCTTAAAGGTATGGTCCGAGCCTGTCCCAGGGGTAGGGCCGCTTCGTTACCTGTGTGGGGTTCCTTCCATGTATTTCTCCATACACAATTTGCAGGGGTAGATCCCAGGCCCTCACCTTGTAGGTAAGAGGAGTGGGCTTTATATTCTCCCCCCTCCTAAGCAGCTCTTGTATTGAGAGCAGCAGTCTGTGTGGTCTCACCTCCTGGTGCCCTTCTCTCTTCAGGCGGGGCTCGCCTCCAGCTCCTCGGGGCCTCCGCTTTCTGTCATGGAAGGCCGTCTGCAATCTCTCCCTATGGCCCGGACTGGTGTCCAACTCGGGGGCCCGCCCCCGGCTTCTCTCCTCTTCTGGAGTTTGTGCCACAAGCCCCCGACATGCAAAGCCTCACCACGGTCCGCAGTGTCTCTGTTGGGTCGCCTGGGGTGAGACCTGACGTCCACCACATGCCAACTTCGCACCGGGACGTATCTCCGCAGCCTCCCGCTCCTCCTCGCTTCTAGTTACTGACGGGTGGTGCCAGCTGTTCTCCTTTCGTTCGGGGCCCACTCTCCGTTCGTCGGGTGCTTTCCTGTCTCCGCTTCAGCATCCCAGGGATCTTGTTGCCAACCTCCTTCGATGGCCATTAGTAAGGGTCCGCTGCTAATTCCAGCCATCTACTCTGCGGCCGCCATCTTAGGTCTCGGTCGCGTATTTGCGGTTACAGCACCGTCTCTTGTGGATGCCTTATGTTGCCAGTATTTCCGTTATGTCAGTCCTCTATGTCATGAGGGGTGCCTGGAGAGCAATCAGGGGCCCCCCGGGTCAGGTATTTCTGCAGGATGGCACCGATTGGGAGTTAGCCGGCCCGAGCCTCACACTGCAACGTCCTACTCCATCAGCTGTTGGCCCCGTCTCCGAGATATCTGTCACGTTTTGACGGAGATTCCTGTACACCAAGTCTAAATAAGGCCCTTAGTGACTTACACCATATTTGTAGATGACACTGAACAGTAGGAAAATATGAAACATCAATTCATGTTCTGTTTATTGAGTGGTGCTGTCAAAGATAATTTCAAGAGGCCCACCGACAAACAACTGTGTTGATCTGTGCAGCACACTTTTTCTGTGCACAGATCCATGTAGAGCACAATTACACAGATCAGTGTAGCACACATTATTAATTGCACAGATCTGAACAAAGAAAACCTAAATCAAAGGTCACTGGCTGTAGGGTGGGGCAGAAATCAATCCGTTCAGCACAGTGTTCCTTTCTTTTTGAAAGTGTTGGGGGATTGGACCACTAAGAATTCTCTTTTGTAGGGGTTGAGTTTCAAGTGGCGATGCGTTATCGATGGTTCGATTTTTTCTAAGACCTGTTCAAAGACAAAGTTGTCTGCAGGGGATGATACCTTAACTTAAAGCTTCTTATCATTGGCATTGTTGTGCAATATAGTGGAATTTTATAGAAGAGATCCAGGAGGTTCCATGTACAAATCAAAGAGGGTGGGTAAGAGAATAAAGCTTTGATGAAGTGGAGCAGGGTTGAAGAAAAAGCTGGCAATTTTTATGTACTGGAGATGATTGTTCTGGTATGAGGCAAATCAGCTGAGAATCGTTTCTTTTAAACTCATTCTTTCATTCAGGATATTTGAGAGCCTTGTTTGGTTGACTGTGTCAAACACTGATGAAAAGTCAAAGAGGATGAGGAGGAAGGAATCTCAATTGTCAAGGACATGGAGACCATCATGAATGATTTGAAGCAATGCAGTCATGGTGCTAGAGCTGGCCCTAAACCATGATTGGTAGTAATCAAATATGTTGGTTTCTGTACAGAATTTTTTGAGCTGGTTCTCAAAGTCTCAAAGATGGTTTCCAGCCCTTTGGTGTACACAGGTATTTGAATTCAAAACCTGTCTAGAGTTAATAAAATCTTGGAGTCAGCTTCAGGTTTTTTTAGAAGTGGGGTGACTTGTTCGATTTCTGAGAAGCCTGATACAATATTTGAGAAATAGAAGGACTGATTTAGGGGCATATTAACAATGCGGCGATAAAAAATTATCGCCGCTTTTGCGGCCGTTTTCGGCCGAAAAGCGGCGATAATTATATCGCCTTATCAGCAAAGACACGCTATCGCGTGTTTTGCTGATTTTGCTCCGCGTTCCAGCACGCCTAACTCGCATCGCTAATGAGATGCAAAGTAAGGCGTGTCTGTGGAAACAACATGGGTAAATATCGCGAAGGCAGCTTCACGATATTTACAATGCGAGGAAGCGATTATTTTAATCGCGTTAAGTATGCCTTAACGCAGGAATTTAACGTCTGTTAAATTCCTGACTAAGGCATACTTAACATGGGAGGTGGATTCATGTGATACGACCACAGGGTCGTATCATCAAGTATATCGTCGTTTTACATGGAACATCGCTGGAAAACCAGCGATGTTCCATGGAAAGAGCGTATCGCTGGAATATACATCGCCATGGCGCTAAGCGTTGTTAATACAACGCTAGCCTGGCGAAATATTCCAGCGATAGAAAAAAATGCGGTATACAAGGTCAGCGATAATTATCGCTGCCTGTTGCAAATATGCCCCTTAGTTGGCCCAGTATAGTGTGAGGGGGGAGTTGATTTCCTTGATGATAGGGCTAGGGATAGGATTACTGAAGTGAGAGAAGGGGTGAGAAGTCGCTATGATTTTGCTCAATCCAGTTTACAAGATTGCTATGAATTTAGACCAGATGGAGTTGCATTTCTGAATGAATATCATTCTTGCATGGACTGTGAGAGAATATGTGATAAGCAGCACAATCTTGTTGGTTGCTCTTTGAAGAAAGAGTTCTTTGTCAATTTTTTTGCAAGATTTATCTTTGAATTAACAATAGATTACTTGGC
This sequence comes from Calotriton arnoldi, assembly GCA_963921515.1. Lineage (NCBI taxonomy): Eukaryota > Metazoa > Chordata > Amphibia > Caudata > Salamandridae > Calotriton > Calotriton arnoldi. The sequence continues at coordinate 57,069 of CAWUFW010020399.1, forward strand.
ATCAAAAATAAGTTGTTTACAGTTTTTTGCCCTTGCTAGATTTATTAAGTCTTCTTTAACCAAGCAAGTTCTGAATTTCTGGTGGCTTTTTGTTTCTGGTTGAGGTGTTTTTAGAAGGAGCTTGAGAATGATTGTTTGACTTTAATGTGAGGAACCTCATCCATGCTCGCAGTTATGTCTTTTTTTGTACAGTTTGGTCATTCTTGTGACATGATCATTTTCGGAGACAGAGTCCAGGTTGATGTCCTTGAAGTTCATTTAACTATTTGGGTTTCTTCTGACATCCTGAACTTTTTGCTCTGAAGGCAGTAAAATAGAAAGAAACTAAGAGGTGGTCTACCCCATTGACTAGAATTATGGTGTCAGCCATTATTGACTTTATGCTCGTAATGATGAGGAAGAGAATCAATCCCTTAACATGAGAAGGGATGAAAGTGGGTTTTGTGAGGTCGTTACTGAGTGGGAATAGAAAGAGCTGCATGACAATAGAGTAATTGTAGGTGTCTGATTAAAGATTGCCTGTCCTGGTGAAGTTGTTATTGTTTGAAAGCATTGCTTTACCCAAAATGAGTTTCATGACACACATGCTAAGTCAGAAAAGAAAGGAGAAATGAAAATGTTTCACCTTTTAACGCCTGGTTTCAAAAGGCGTTATTTTGTTACACCAAACTCTGTCTCACATTATTGATAGATAGGGTTTTGTGCCAAAATAGGTGGGTGATTCAATGGGAAGGCCCATGCAACGTCCCCTTGATGCTAAGTAATGCAAATAGCGCTTTGTGCTACTCTGCTAACTTTTAGTTAATTTCCAGTGCAAAACAAGTTTGCGCTTGAAAGCAAATATTAAAAAAACATTTTGTGCTGGTTTGCTTCACTTTTATGACACAAACCCAGCGCAAAATGTAGGTAAATCACCCCCTGTGTATCCTGTATCTTGTTTGTTTCTTTTTCTATTAAGTGTATTACTAGTAGTTACTAAGGGCCTTATTTTGACTTTGGCGGTGTGGGAGCGGGCCTACCACGCCGCCGCCCCACTCCCACGTGGCCAAAGTCAAAATAGACCACCTGCCAGATTACGATGTTTTGTGTATCTGGTGGGTGATTCTTTGGCAGTCCCACTGCAGTGCCTATGAAAAAGGCACCACTACGGAAGCGTCAAAGGCAGTTCCTGAAGGGCATGGACTGTTAAGTCCATGCTTTGCAGGAACTGGGGTGCATGCAAACATGGGGGCACAACATGTGCCCCCCTGCATGCACCCTGTGGACCTGAGGCAACCGGGAGGCCCTGTAGAGCCCATTCGTTTCCTCACCGCCACACTTTTCATGGTGGGCTCACCGCCATGAAAAGTGTGGTGTGAGGAAACTAGTAATATGCTTGGATGTGCCACAGCAGTACCACCAGCATATTACTAGCCTCACACTGCTGCGAGATCCCTGGCGGCAGCAGTGGTTCTGTGGTGCTCCGACTGCCATAGTCAGAATATGGCAGGCGGACCGACACTCTGGCAGTCCATGGATTGCTACCACGACTACGGCGGTCCAATGGACCGCCGTAGTCGTAATAAGGCCCTAATACTTGCAAGGATAGTACAGTTAATTAAATGCCAGGACGAACAAATGTGTCAAAAATGACTTGAAGCATCTATGCAATTCAGAGATAGACCCATAATTAACACCCAATCCCATTTTCATGTTTCATACCTCAGTATCACTCATCAAATAATCTAAGAACGATGAAGCACAGCATGATGCATGCTTGACATTATACTGATTTTGCAACAGACTGATACAATTGAAGTCCTCTAATGATATCACACAGTTCCCACTTCCTCCTTGCTTCAATTATCCACCTCAAATTATGAAACACAGATTTGCCCCATATATATTTCAAGCTCTGACCATATTAATCGGCTAAAAATGGTACTACATGATTTCATATATTAGCTTATCAGTATAACACAGAGCATACACAGATTCACTGTACTCATTTTCTTCTTGATAAACCATTTAGTCATGAGTATACCCACTCATTATCTGTATTCCTCTTCCTCTATTGGCAGAGCTTCCTTCATTTAAATATGTTCTTATAAGGATTCTATCTGACATTGCATAGTAAACTCCCAGAATCTCATTGAGTTTCCTGAACATTCACATATTCAAGCAAAAACAAAAGTTTACAAAGTTCTGTTAATCAACCTGAATCACACCTAGAAATGTGAAATACCTGCAAATCATGTTTTAAAACAAATTCACCTAAGCCTACTACTCAGTTTGAAACCAGAGTTCACAAAGAAGCAAAAGTATGTTTTGCTGGATGTCTGAGTGGAGCAATTTGTTCTCACACGTAGTTGTATGTATGTATTTATGTGTTATTTGTAAAGTGCAAACCTAGTCATAAAAGAGTGCTGTACAGGGTGAAATGCAAGCTTATAAAGTCAAAGAGTGATGGGGTTGAAGTTGGTTCTGGAATGTTACTGTCAACTCTTAGCTGTGGAGCGGGCCTTGTGAGTATGGGGATGCTGTTCCAGATCCTGGATGTATAGAAGGAAAAGATCTTCTGCCTTGTTTTGTCTTTTTGTTACACTTTCTCACCATTAGTCTGGTGGTGGCCTGGCTGCAGGTGTGCTGAAAGGCCACCAGAGATGGTGAGATTGTCCACAAGATAAGAGGAGATGCTGGTCATAATGACTTTGTAAATGATGCAGTACATTTTGAAGATGGTGCATGCTTGAAAGAGGATTCCATCAGGAGGGGGTGATTTGATCATATTTCATCCAGCCAAAAATGAGATGTGCTGCGGTGTGTAGGATGCCCTCAAGGGATGCCAGTTTGGAGTCTGGGAATCCGCAGAGCAGGGCGTTACCATCATCCTAATCCAAGTGTACAAGTATCTGAACAGCAGTTCTGACATCACTTTCTAGAAGAAATAGTTTCACTTGCTTTAGCTGGTGCTAGGATGTCTCTGTTTTTTTTTGCAGTGTGTTTCTTGAAGATGAGGTTGGTGGCCAAGGTGAATTTGAAATACTTGTTAACAGTAAAAGCTTAGGGTTTGAATCCCATGAATCAGGTTTGTACTGTTTCCTGCTTGTAGTTCTTTGCAAATAAGAGGAATTCTGTCTTGTTTGGATTGAGCTCCAGGTAGACACTGGACATATAGGTCCTGATGAGATGCAGGTAGCGTTGGAGGCGCTGGATATCTGGAGCAGGGGACACTTTCAGTATCATCATATTTTGTTAATTCTTGATGCTGTTATCTGTGAATAGATCCCCAAGGGACTCCATGTAGAGGCTAAAGATCACAGAAAACAGTATGGAACCCTGAGGGGCTCTGCAAATTATTGGAACGTTTTAGGACCTGGAGGTACCCATGTTATCAATATTGTGTTGATTGAAAAGCCAGAAGGAGAACCAGTGAAGAATATTGCCTGTGAATCTAATTTAAGACTCCAGTTTGGACAATAGTTGGATGGTTGACTAAGTCAAAGGCAGCTGAGAGGCACAACAAAAACAAGAGGCAAGGGCCATCTTCATCAGTCTTCAGAATGGCCTTATCTATGATGTGTAAGGTACTACTCTCTGTGTTCCAGTGTGATCTGAAGCCAGATTGGTGGTCGTGCAGGAGACGGTTAGCACTGAAGTGATCTTAAAATTGAGCATCAATGGCTTTTTATGATTTTCTGAAGAAGGGTAGGTGAGTGATGGGGCGGTAGTTGGCAAGTTTCAGCAACTGTAATTCCCTGCAGCCACTTGCCATGAGACCCATTTTTATTTATCAGTAGTTTTATATAACATATAAAAGACCTAAAGTGATGAAATGGTGCTTCACATACATGAATAATTGTTATTACAAAGTACCCACAAGAAGAGACAAACCGTGATACATTTGGTACTCGGTGTGTAATAGAAGAACATTTGACTGCCCATGTGAAGAGGCCCAAGAATGAGCCATTAAGCCTCCATTCATGTTTTTTCTCTGCGTGTGGTTTGTGGCCTCATTGTCTACATTGCTAAGTTAGCTTAGGCCTGGCTGCCATGATGCCTTTTTTGCACACGTTACTCTGTGACTTTGTTTTTCCAGACTCTGCTTGTGCCCGGCTATATTAGAACTGTCTGCCTTTTTGACTTTCACCTTTTCTCCTGTTCCCTGTGGGTTTCGTCTGCACACCATGTACAAGGTCGAAAAACAACGTCCCTTATTATTGCTGATCTGGTCAGCCCCTCTCAATTAGACATAACACGAAATACAGCTGCATTGGAGAAATTCGTGTGCTTTTAATATTGTGAGCTCCCTGTTGGTGGCACTCGGAGGAAAACCTTTCCAGGGAGAAGAGCTGTGCTTGTCTGATGATGTAAACCTTGCATCTAGATATTGAGGTATGAGGGTCCGCCTGACAAAGCCCAGAGGTCTTCTATTTTTATAATAAACTAGTTATTAGCACGGGGAGGGTGGTAAGGCCATTTAGCCCTATAACCACTGCTTTATAAAATGCTTTCCCCGTTTGTATTCTATGGAATTGTAACTATGCTTCTTATTTTATCATTATACATTATGTTGATAGTACTGGCACGTGTACTGTATCTTAGAGCACGATAGTTGAAATAAACCTTTTAAACTATACTGTGTCTCTTATTACGCACGTTGTGGACAAGTATGAGTGAGATATGAAAGGGTGTTCTTGCTCCCGCGAGTCCTGAGAGAGACCGTGTTCTGGGTTGTCTAATCATTGGTAGCTTCGCTGCGAATGAGATGCTAAAGCTAGTCGGATTGGGATTGTGGGTACTAAGGTGCATGGTTGGTTCACCACTATACTCCGAGGTGCTACTATCCTGTACATAGCTCTGTATATGTGCAGAATCCCTACAACATGGCGCCACCAACGTGGTGGGCTTCTTATCTGCGAGACGCTTGAGTAGTGCTTGTGCTTGTCCACAACACCCTTCGCATACGCTTCCGGAAACGTGTGTGAGGGTGATACCGCCTATATTGATGTTTTTATAGGTTCTTTCAAGTTTGAAGTTATTAAAAGGTGTTTAGGTTAACCCTATATTGTGCTGCCTCACAATAGGTTGTTGAACATTCCTAGTCTTAATGGCGGATGTAAATATACCGGCACATAGCCGCGCGGCACTTCGGGCTCATTTACGGGCTTATGGAGTGCCTGTCGCGGGTGTCGCTCTCATCTTTGTGGTGCAGGCTGACCCGGCTCACCACTTTGAAGTGTTTTACTCTTGGGTCACTTTTCCGGCAGTGGAAGGAGCGGACAATTTGTTTCATGTGTACGCTCCCACTGCCCTACCCAATGCTTATCGGCCTTATCAGGCTCTTGAAGTACCACTTACGGCATGGCAACACCGTATTTGGTTTAATGGCGCCCTCCCACATCCGGTCACCCCGGTTCGTTTAGGCCTCTTATCAATAGACGGGGCCGCTTGGCCAGTCTTGGCTGGGTACACCCCCCATCCGCGTTATTTGATGCTTGCGGTTGATGAACTGCGTGCATTGCATACGTCTTTAATCCGCGTGCACAGAGCGTTGGTACAATATGTTACAGGCAACGTCCAGGGAGCCCCTCCTGGAGTTGCAGCACATCCAGCTGGACCGGGCGGTGTAACCATAAGTCCCGTTATGGTTAATTCGGTGATGGGCAAGCGCCCACAAAATAAGGATGATTTGCCTTATTGGCTTGCAGAAAAATTTGACCAGCTGGAGGCTGTTTTTCCAAATACTTCTCCTGTGGAAAAACACCGGATTTTGACGATTAGTTTGCCGAAAGACTTAATTCCCGAGTTGGCAGAATGCAACAACTGGGGCAAGGTATTCGCAGCAGTATATGCGAAGTGTTTCGGCACTCCTTCCATGACGGTTCTCCCCTCCGTAATTAATCGAGTGCAGGATGAACATGGCCCTGAAGCGGCTGTGGAATTGGGGATGAGACTGGTGGGAGTGTTCGATGTGGTGGCTGATCTAATCCTTGCGAACATCAAGGGCAATGCAGTTAACTTTCAAGTAGCTAATGCTTTGGTTTTGGTCCCAGAGCCGGACAAGCCACGCGAATTACCGAAAATTATTGCACAGGCTTATAAAACCATTGGCCGCAATAGTCTGGGAGTTAAGCCTTTTGCTAAAACGCAAACTCAATCACAACCACAACAAAAAACTCAGTCTGAGAAAGATGAGAAACCGTTCTTTACTAAAAAGAACTGGAGGTTGAAAAAACAGGGTAAGCAACAATCAAAAACGGGGTCGCGTGCAGCATCCCCGGTTTCCATATCTTCTGAACGCACTTATGATTTGCGCGACAGAGCGAGAATTAAATCTCCAGATAGATTTCAAGTCCCTGACCCGCGTTCTCCTCGTTCTTCACAGGCACCATCGACCTCCCAGACTGGTGGAGGAGATCGCCAGGATAGAGGAAGGGGTCGTGAGGCCCCACAGGGACGAGACCAACCTCGACAACCAGTCCGAGGGAAACCAGAAGAATTTCCACGTTCTTGCCCACAGTTTCAGAAGAAAAAAGTTGCAGCTTTAACAGCGAGGTATGCCACAGACTGTGAGAACGAGACTCCTGAATTGGTCGTGGGCAGTGACGCTACTAGACAGCGCCGTGGAAGTTACCATAGTGCGGGAGGCACTGCGTCCTCATGTGGAGGCGACAGCAACTGACACATTCATTACTGTCGAGACGGCTGACACCCGAGTGGCACCCCCTGACAGACTATTTAATATTGTCCTTCAAATTGAAGGTGACATTGAGCGTGTTATTAAAGGGATTTTTTGGGAGAATCTGACCTCTTCTTACGATATTTTGTTGGCAGAGGCGGATTGGCCGCCCCCATTCGTACTTGCTGCTCGTAGAGGGGAGGAGGTAATCCTTCCGAGCTTTTCTCGCCATGTCCCCAAGGACAAAGCGGAGGCTCTCGCAGCTGAATGGGCTGGTGCCCTGGCTCCGGCGCTATACCGTAACCACGTGGGCTGGGACGAGGATTCTCCACCCCATGATATACCATTGCGGTCTCTGCCACAGCCACAACCCCAATATCCCATCCGGCGGGAAGCTAAAGGTCCTGTTTCAGACCTTCTGACACAGTTAGAATATCAAGGAGTAATTGAAACATGCGTATCACCAATGAATAATCCCCTTTTTGCGGTTTCTAAACCCGATGGATCGTACCGCCTAGTTTTGGATTACCGACATTTGAACTCGCATTTTCGGACCTTTGCGGTGCAAAATACCCACAGTTCTGCGCTTGTAGACAGTCTTGTTCGTAAAAAATATAAAACAACACTTGACCTATCCAATTGATTTTAAACGCACAATTTGTCCCCGGAGTGCAGCCAATGGAGTGCTTTCACTTCCGGTGGAAAACAATTTAAATTTCGGTGTTTGCCCATGGGCTACAAAAACAGCCTGGGGGTCTTCGCCGCCCGTGTTGTCTCTTTGTTGGACAGCATAGATCCAGATGCGTGTTCGTACGTTGACGATATCTATCTGACAGACGACGAATTATGGCCGCATCTTTCGCGTGTGGACCGCATCATTCTTGAATTTGCGGTCTTAGGATACAAATTTAATTTTGCCAAATCACACATCGCTGAATTTACCGTTTTGTTTTTGGGCTATGAGCTCAACAATGAAGGTAGGGGCTTAGCTCCCCATTTCTTGGAGAAGTGCGCACTTTTGCGCCCTCCAACCACCCTGAAGAAACTTCAGTCCTTACTGGGTTTTCTGAACTTCGGGCGTACTTACATTCCCGAATATGCCCAGCGTATCAAGCCTCTATATGCCTTGATACAGCCCAACTTTTCGAAGTCATGCTGGCTTCCTGAGCATTCCTCGATACTGCATTCTTTGCAGTCTGATCTACTTGAATCTAAGTTCTTGTTGACTCGTGACAACCACACAAACCTGGTGATTAGAATTGTGCCGGGGGCAGTGGGTTTCACGTACTTAACCTTTAACGAAGGTGACACAGTACTGATTGCATACAAGTCACATCTTTACACTTCAGCGGAGTTGCGCTTTTCCTCTGTGGAGAAAGTTTTGACTGCAGTGCAGATAGCGATTCTAAAGGAATGCGCACTGGCCCAGGGAAAACGCATTTTGGTGGTAACACCATATCCTGCCCTTGAGGCAGTAACAAAGGCAACTGTACCGAACTCTAAAGCTTTGCACCCCCGTTGGATACAATGGGCTACATCTCTGACGTCCCCGGATGTCACTTTTATCTTTGATTCCTCTCTTCAGACACAGGAGTTCTTACAGTATGAATTTGTTCATCCTCCTCCTCTGTCTTTGCTGCCGCTTGAGGAGTACAAGTGTATTATTTACACCGATGGTTTGGCACAACCAGCCACGGGTTCTAAGCATGCTTATTCCGCAGCATGTGCTATCGTTGCAGGCACTATGGTGAACGGAGAGTTCAGGTCGAATATAGTGCACACACAGGCACTAGGAGACAGTACTGCACAATTGGCCGAGCTGCGCGCTTTGGTGCTCGCACTTGAGTTCGCGAATCCAGACGTGACTACACTTATAGTATGCGATTCTTACTACTGTGTTCAATCCTTCAATGACAACCTATTCTTTTGGTCTCAAAACGACTATAGAGATGCAAAAGGAAGCACAATTAAGCATAAAATGCTTTGGGTTCGAGTGGCAGACCTTAAACAACGTCTGCCTCTCACACAGGTGATTCACACCCTTGGCCACCAGCGTGTGGGCGCACACGCGGTCGGTAACAGTTTGGCAGATGAAGCTGCCAAATCAGCAGTAGCCACGTGCTCAGTAGCAGCAGTTACAAGATCCATGACTAAAATAGATAATGAGATTTTGGCAGCTATTGCTGCAACAAAGGAAGGTGCTAATTACCCACGGGGTTTCCCTTCCAAGTACTCTTATCACTTAAGTCCCGAACAGGTTCCTTACGTAAGAATTCCAAACGTTGGTGATCGGCTGATTCCCAACGTGGACCACAGACCTTCCTTGATAACGGACGCACACGAAGGCTTGGCTTCGGCCCATGCTGGCGTATCTGCGACTGTTTCCATCTTGCAGCAGCGTTACTGGTGGCGTGGTTTATATAAACAGACCCGTACTTTTGTGCTTTTTTGTGACGTTTGTCAGCAAATTAAGCCTTCGACGGTTACACGACCACCGCAAACACAGCTCTGCATTTCAAACAAAACTTTTGGTTGTGTTTACCTTGATCACTGCGGTCCCTTTTCTTCTGATACTGCATATAAATACATCTTAGTTGCAGTAGACTCGTGCACACGTTTCATCTGGGTTTGGCCACAACGGAGTGCTGACGCTCGAAATGTCATTAGGGATTTGCGTGTCTTTGTGGGAATTTTTGCCTGTGGCACCTTCCATTCTGACCAAGGTCCAGCGTTCGCCTCTAAGGCGTACAAGGACGCAATGAGGTCACTGGGGGTGCGGGTGCAATTTTCGTCTCCATATCGGCCTGAGGGCAACTCGATTGTTGAGCGAATGAACCGTGACTTAAAGCAATCCTTGACAGCTAGAGTCTTAGGTACTGGCAGGAACTGGCTGGCCCACTTGTATAGCGTGCAACGTGCACTTAATAATCTCCCTAGAAGACCTCTGGGTGGGCGGCCCCCATACGAAATGCTCTTTGGCATACAAATGTTTGTGCCCGACCTTGATGGTCTAGACATGGCGGCGAATACCGCAATCTTTGACGTAGATAATCATTCTACTATGTTGCAGGACCTACAAGAGACCCGTGACAAACTTGCAAACGACCACTTGCCTTCAGCCACTGATGCTGCGTTGCAGATTCCGGTTGCCAGCTGGCTTCCGAAGGTTGGAGATCTGGTCTGAGAGAAGGTGGAGAACAAAAAAGAATTTGGCTCCTCTTATCGTGCACCAGTTGCAGTCCTTGGCTTGAAGGGTACTCGTACAGTCATTTTACCACCGCTTCCTGGTCGCAAAGACAACAGATACATCTCAGTGGACAATGTCAAGCTACAAAATCTGGCCGATCCTGAATAGCGTGACACCTGCGGTATCATGTCCAGCCATTTCAAGGACTCCTGTTTGTGGCCCTACACCTTACACAGACACTGATGTTGCCATTGAGATGGTCGATTTGCCTTATCGCCTGCTCGACTCCCCGGCTTCCTCCTGCAACGAGGAGACCGAGTATGCATACCCCGCCAACGAGTCGGTGGCTCATTTACCTACAACACCACTGAGCCCAACCCGTTTTTCCTTTGATTTGGATTCCACCTCATCACTTATCCCGTCCAGCTTCAGTATTTTTATATCCTGGTTCAGAGACAATTTTTTGGTCCCACCATGGACATACATCTGGTTGGTACTGTTCCTGATTTTCCTCTTCATGTCCATTGGCTTTGTGACAGTTTTTTTCTTGCTCATAAATTGTCACTATTTACCAGAACGCTCTGCAGTGAACTGTGTCGCTGGAACTTTGGCTCCGCATTCTTCATCTCACATCATGAAGCGTGACCACACATTTGTGAACATTTCAGCTTTCCCAGTCGCTGATGGCATCGTATGGGATGCGGTAAATTTCCAAATTCATGGACCAACCGAGATAATTAATGTACCGAATGTCCTCCGTGTTTCAATGGGTGATGTAGTTAAAAGTAATGTTCATTCTGACGATTGGGATGTGCATGCCATTGAATCGTTATTCTCTGATTTGAAATATTATGCTGCTTTTAATGCTGAAGATTTGTACTTACATTCCTCAAGTTATGCTGATTTATATTGTTACCAGCATTGGGGCAACCATTTTCTCCATAAACCAAGTACACTTAGGGGTACTTTTAATTACACACAATGGGAACATTGTCCGACCCCTTTGCGAGGTAGCTCCCACACACTTAAAAGTAAATTTACTTATTTTACAGACTTTGATAGATCAAACCCTGGGTCCTATTATTTTAAATTGAACGCTTCGTCCACTCAGAAGATCATGTTGACCCACACCAAATTGCTATATTCGGGTTCCTTTTTGAACGCATTAGCAGTGGGTGGTTATGAACACTGGCAGGACACCATTGACTTAAAATCTATTTGGGGCACCAAATCATGGCAGGTACGCAGCACGGAAGCCTTACACCGTGCTTGCCTGATTCCGACCCAAATTTTATTTTTAAATCGTACGATCTATCAAATGACCTGTTGGGGTTTGGCTACTCCAAAACAATTGAATACACCCTCCATTCCCGTATTGTCCACTCCCAACAAGAGCTTGCATTTCAATATTTCCCTTGCCAATTTGCAAGCTTTGTTTCAAAACTATTCGTTTAATTTCTCTTCACTTGTTCAGCCACCTTGGTTGTCTTGGCACATAGCATCAAATGCCTGCCAACTGCGTTTTCATGACTCAGCTCCTGGTTACAAACAGGATAGGCCCGATCCGAGGTTTTCTGACTCCCGTACTGTCACAACGTATTCTGTTGGTAAATTGTGTAAACAGTGGTTGCAGCACTCTTCGTTTGATTCTGTCAAACAACATTTATCCCTCCTGTCAGGCAACATTGATCTGTCCGATTTTTTGCTAGGACCTCGTGGTCCTCGACCTAAGAGGTTCATTTATGAAACTTACAATGAACTCTGGAAGCTTTCGCAGATAGAAGCTGCTTCCCGGTTACGGGAAATCGATCAAGCTAATTTAGAAAAAGTGCTTGCTGTTGTTGACAATAGTATTAACACCCTGTCTTCCCGCATATACACATTGGAGAATATTGTTTCGTCTGTTGTTGATATTGTACAGGATGATGTATCTGTGTTATATCATGGTCAAAATCAATTGCGTTCAGTGATGCAGTTTGCGTGGACATTGCAAACATTGAAGATGGGCAAAGTTCCTTGGCATTTTTTAAACACGTCGGCCTTATTCCTGCCCTTTAATCTAACTGAAAAACAGCAATTCATGTCCATGAAAGATGCAACATACACTCTCTTACATATTGAAAAGATAGAGCCATTACCATTCTCTGTGGCGGAGTTGGATTCTGCAGTATGGCTAGTTCACGGGGTTATAGCTTTACCTTTTTCTTTATTTGAGTTCAGTTCATGCATGAAACATTATCCTGTTGGCCGTTTTCAGCCTTTAGGCAGTGCCTTCTTGCATGAACTTTGGTCCCTACCTTTCATGTATAGATGCCTTAGGGACGGCAAGGAGGTTTTTCTCACAGGAGAGTCTTGTGATTCTACAGTGGGTCATTCCCTAATTTGTAAGAACACTAAATTGCACGGGGCTTGTAATGTTTCGGCTCCGAATCTTGCTTGTGTTTTAAAAGGCATTCCGGCTCCTGTTATATCACCTACTTTCACTGTGCTTGCAAATGGTAGCTATCTCCTTCTGAATAATCAAGAATGCTGTGGCATGCAGGCTGGCATCCCCTATATTGTAACTGTTTTCCACCGTGTAGTGTGCTGCAAGAATGTGCTTTTTCCACCCCGCAGGACATAATAGATAGTTCCATTTGGCCTTCCATACCAACGTTGACGGCAGATTTCAATAAATTGAGCAGAATAAAGGCACTATTATTAAACCAGGAGGTTATGCTCACGTCCGCCCGGGAGACCTTTGTCCTCCAGGTGGCTAGTACCCACAGTGAGATACAGGCTCTTTTGAACACGAACCTCCCACAACATTTCGGTGAAATGATTCACCGCGTTTTCAATGCTTCTGCCACCGAAGGTCTTGTGCACTTTTTAAGGTTGTGGGCTCCGGCCTTGTTACCTCCTTTCAAACTATATTTGGTGTAATTCCGGCTTTTATTCATTCTATTTTTTCCAGCGTCTTTGGAGGCTTCCCATTGCTCCTAGCCTTGGCTGCTGGAATATTACTTTTAATTTGTTTGCTGCGCAATGGCTGCACTTCCTGGGGGTCTCCTCGACCAAGGTCGACTTCGGATGCTCCGTGAACGCATGCTCATCAGCTTTGGCATCTTACCACTGGCAACACTTGGTGTGTCCTATAGACTTTCTTTTCGCTTTGCGTATTTCACTTGCGTGCAACCTTTGATGTCATGCTTACGATGTCCTTTCTCTTGGTCCTTGGATGTTTGCCTCTCCAATACGTCTCTGTCGGACCCGGATTTTGGCCAGTTGATGGGCCCCTTAGTGGCCCATGAACGGGACTGTTCCGGTGCAGGATTAATGGCGTGTGCGGCTGCACTTGGAGTTTTGGCGCAATGGGATATCTGGGCGGCTGCTCAGGATCTCCTACAGCGAAGTTATATTGAGTATCATGCAAGTTGTCCCGCAATGCTGATCACTGCTCCCTATTATGAGGAACATGAATGCAGTTTTGATTTGTTAAACTGGATGGCATCTCTTTTTTCAGACGATACCAATGATGTACTTTTGGAAGGTGTGGCAGTTTTCTGCACATACACTCTATTGGATTAGGGGCCTTCGCCTTCAACTAACTGCATTTCTGGATTTTTTTTTTGGTTTGTCCTGAACTTTTTTTTCTCCATTCACCGTCCTTCATGGGGACTTTTTCATAAATAGCTGTTTCCATTCTGCTCCGTCTATTTGAACTCTGTTTTCGTCCTATGTCTTGGCCTATGGACTGACCAGGGGAGGGTGTAGTGTGGTTTGTGGCCTCATTGTCTACATTGCTAAGTTAGCTTAGGCTTGGCTGCCATGATGCCTTTTTTGCACACGTTACTCTGTGACTTTGTTTTTCCAGACTCTGCTTGTGCCCGGCTATATTAGAACTGTCTGCCTTTTTGACTTTGACCTTTTCTCCTGTTCCCTGTGGGTTTCGTCTGCACACCATGTACAAGGTCGAAAAACAACGTCCCTTGTTATTGCTGATCTGGTCAGCCCCTCTCAATTAGACATAACACGAAATACAGCTGCATTGGAGAAATTTGTGTGCTTTTAATATTGTGAGCTCCCTGTTGGTGGCACTCGGAGGAAAACCTTTCCAGGGAGAAGAGCTGTGCTTGTCTGATGATGTAAACCTTGCATCTAGATATTGAGGTATGAGGGTCTGCTTGTAGTTCTTTGCAAATAAGAGGAATTCTGTCTTGGTTGGATTGAGCTCCAGGTAGACACTGGACATACAGGTCCTGATGAGATGCAGGTAGCGTTGGAGGCGCTGGATATCTGGAGCAGGGGACACTTTCAGTATCATCATATTTTGTTAATTCTTGATGCTGTTATCTGTGAATAGATCCCCAAGGGACTCCATGTAGAGGCTAAAGATCACAGGAAACAGTATGGAACCCTGAGGGGCTCTGCAAATTATTGGAACGTTTTAGGACCTGGAGGTACCCATGTTATCAATATTGTGTTGATTGAAAAGCCAGAAGGAGAACCAGTGAAGAATATTGCCTGTGAATCTAATTTAAGACTCCAGTATGGACAATAGTTGGATGGTTGACTATGTCAAAGGCAGCTGAGAGGCACAACAAAAACAAGAGGCAAGGGCCATCATCATCAGTGGTCAGCATGGCCTTATCTATGATGTGTAAGGTACTACTCTTTGTGTTCCAGTGTGATCTGAAGCCAGATTGGTGGTCGTGCAGGAGACGGTTAGCACTGAAGTGATCTTAAAATTGAGCATCAATGGCTTTTTATGATTTTCTGAAGAAGGGTAGGTGAGTGATGGGGCGGTAGTTGGCAAGTTTCAGCAACTGTAATTCCCTGCAGCCACTTGCCATGAGACCCATTTTTATTTATTATTAGTTTTATATAACATATAAAAGACCTAAAGTGATGAAATGGTGCTTCACATAAATGAATAATTGTTATTACAAAGTACCCACAAGAAGAGACAAACCGTGATACATTTGGTGCTCGGTGTGTAATAGAAGAACTTTTGACTGCCCATGTGAAGAGGCCCAAGAATGAGCCATTAAGCCTCCATTCATGTTTTTCTCTGCGTGTGGTTTGTAGCCTCATTGTCTACATTGCTAAATTAGCTTAGGCCTGGCTGCCATGATGCCTTTTTGCACACGTTACTCTGTGACTTTGTTTTTCCAGACTCTGCTTGTGCCCGGCTATATTAGAACTGTCTGCCTTTTTGACTTTCACCTTTTCTCCTGTTCCCTGTGGGTTTCGTCTGCACACCATGTACAAGGTCGAAAAACAACGTCCCTTATTATTGCTGATCTGGTCAGCCCCTCTCAATTAGACATAACACGAAATACAGCTGCATTGGAGAAATTCGTGTGCTTTTAATATTGTGAGCTCCCTGTTGGTGGCACTCGGAGGAAAACCTTTCCAGGGAGAAGAGCTGTGCTTGTCTGATGATGTAAACCTTGCATCTAGATATTGAGGTATGAGGGTCCGCCTGACAAAGCCCAGAGGTCTTCTATTTTTATAATAAACTAGTTAATAGCACGGGGAGGGTGGTAGGGCCATTTAGCCCTATAACCACTGCTTTATAAAATGCTTTCCCCGTTTGTATCCTATGGAATTGTAACTATGCTTCTTATTTTATCATTATGCATTATGCTGATAGTACTGGCACGTGTACTGTATCTTAGAGCACGATAGTTGAAATAAACCTTTTAAACTATATTGTGTCTCTTATTACGCACGTTGTGGACAAGTATGAGTGAGTTATGAAAGGGTGTTCTTGCTCCCGCGAGTCCTGAGAGAGACCGTGTTCTGGGTTGTCTAATCATTGGTAGCTTCGCTGCGAATGAGACGCTAAAGCTAGTCGGATTGGGATTGTGGGTACTAAGGTGCATGGTTGGTTCACCGCTATACTCCGAGGTCCTACTATCCTGTGCATAGCTCTGTATATGTGCAGAATCCCTACAACAATAGTAGACTGCCTCCAGCTGTCCCCATACATAATAGTAACTATGCCTTTTATTCCTTTGTGCTTTATCACTGATTCTAACAACACAACCCATCTTAGCCAATCTTAACCCATCTACCTTTCGTAGAGCTCTTTGTTTGTCAGCTAGCCTTCTGTTATTATCTGTCTCAGAGATTAAGTTACACCAACACTGTTTTGGAAGGAATTTGCTAACATCAAGCCTTCATCGAGACATCTTGGGGCATATTTAGAGGCCCCTAGCGCCCTCAGAGCGTCTCTTTTTTTGAGGCACTTTGCGTGGTTTACACAGCCTTATAAATATGGCCCTCTTTCATGCAGTACTCTGCATCAAAGGGGCATGTCATGGGTGTTGCTGCGTGTGTCCCCCTCCCCCTCCCAACACCCATGGCTTTTGGATACTGCCCCAGATTTACAAGGATTTGTAAATCTGAGGCAGCACCAAAAACTACACCTTCTCAAAGGTCCTTGAAAAATGTGTCCTACTACAACTAGACAAACACATCGAAAACTTCAACCTACTTGATCCCTTTCAATTAGGCTTCAGGAAAGGCTGCAGCACCGAAACGGCAATGCTCATAATGGCGAGACCTGCCTTCTTATCCTCCTTGATCTCTCCGCAGCGTTCGATACAGTCAACCATTCAGCCCTACTCAATGTGCTTAGGACCCGTTTCGGCCTCAATGATATTGCCTACAAATGGTTCGTCTCCTACCTACAACACCGAACTCAGCAAATCAAAATTCAAAACTGTCTCTCTAACCCCACTCCTGTCTCCCTTGGAGTCCCCCAAGGGTCTATTCTCTCTCCCTCCCTCTTTAACCTCTTTATGGAACCCCTCACCCTCATTCTTAAACAAGCAGGCATCAACTACCACCTCTACGCCGATGACACCCAAATCTATTACAAGATTAAAACTCATGCCGACATCTTACACCTGAACAACACCCTCACCAAAATCCAAACCTGGTTCCACTCCAATCATCTCAAACTTAACCCTAATAAAACTGAAATCATTCTCTTCTCCCCTAAAAACAACCCTCTCCCCGTTCAATCATGGATCTCTGACCTTAACGCACTCAACTGCTCATTCACCTTGTCCAACTCCGTCAAATCTCTTCGTATTTCTATCGACAACACCCTAACCCTTAACGTCCACATCAAAAACTCTGCTAAAGGAGCCCTCCTCACTCTCCATCACCTCAAGAAAATCAAACCCTTTATACCCACCGACGATTTTAAACTTGTAGTTCAGTCACTTGTTCTTTCACGTATTGATTATGGTAACGCCATCCTCAACGGAATCCCCAAGGTCCACCTTGCTCCAATCAAAGCTGTGCTCAACCTTGCCGCCAGGCTCATTACAGACTGCAAACTCTTCGATCACATATCCCCAGCTCTCAAATCTCTTAAATGGCTCCCTATTGAAGGCAGATCTGCATACAAAACTGCCTGCATCACTCATAAAGTCCTCCACCAAAACACTCCACAGTACCTCTCCAAGAAACTCCTCATTGCGGGCACCACACGACCCCTGAGAAGCACCAACTCCCTCCTCCTTATACCAACACTGCATAAAAAGAAAGCCACACAATCACGCTCCTTCTCTGGGAATGCCCCTATCATCTGGAATGCCCTCCCAAAAAACCTGCGCTGCAACCCCTCCTATTTCAGCTTCAAAAAGACCTCAAAATCCACCTCCTCAATTATTATTGGGGATCCTAACCTGTGACCTGCACTCGATCTCCTATCTCACCATGTTATATTAGTCCAGTAATATTTGTCCATTTCACGAACATCATCGGCCTAATTACTTGATATGTATAGCTCCTGCCCCTGTTTATCTATTTGATTCGTTTCTCTAACTGTTTGATTTGTCTATCTACTTGATTTGTATATTTCACATGTTGTTGTCATTATCTTTTATCTACTTATATGCCATGTTTGGCCCAATTATCATTGGGGGTCCTAACCTGTGACCTGCACCTGATCTCCAATCACCATGTTACATTTTGTCCAGTATTATCTGTCCATCCCCCGAACATCATATACCTAGTTACTTGAAATGTATAGCTCTTCCACCTGTATATTTATTTTGTTTTTGTATATTTCACACGTTGTTTCTTTATCTTTTTATCTACTTGTATGCCATGTTTGCGTTATATTATCTTCTCATGTAAAGCGCTCTGATACCTCTGGGTCTAGCCAGCGCTATATAAAACTCTCAAAATAAATAAATAAATAAAAATAAATAAAAAATAAAGTGGTGCAACGAAGAGAAATACTTTTATTTCTCCTCATTTTTTGCTCTTTCAAAACGCCATTAATTATTGTTTTTGGCAGGAAGGTGTCCCTTCCTGCACAACAACAATCATCCCTGCAACGCAAGCACCCTTTCACCGTGGTGCAAAGGTGCCTGAACTGGGGCACGGCTGCTGTTTTAGCACCAGCGTAGAGGAGAGCACAGGGGTACGCCGTATTCTTGTAAATATGGTGCATCCCTGCGTTTTTGAAATGACACAGCTCGCAGTGGTGGCTGGTGACATTTGAAAGTGGTGAGGCGTAAAATTATTGCCGTACTGCACTGTGGCAAGCGAGCGTAGCAAGCGAGCCCGAACAACTTACGGGGGGCTCGGGGGGGGTTCTCCCCCCGAGAAATGTAAAAAAAAGAGTGGACAAATGGTGCATTTTCAAGCAAATTTGAGGAAGCAGGAAGGTTAATAAAGCAATACGATTGAATTATTTATCATTTAAGAAATTGCCAATTTTTATGACCTATAGTGGACAATCTTTGCTGATGTTATCATTTGCCCATATTAACTTTTGAACACACTGATACACTTGTAATGGTCTTAACTATACAATAATACATTCATTGACTGTGCAGTGCTGTACATCAATATGATGACACTATCTCCTTAAATTAATTTTCTGTTTTCATGCAAGAAACGCCATTTAAAAAAAAAAGTGCAACAGTGACTTCACTACAACATTCTGAATCTGTTTTAGGTGACACCGTTGCATAGCAGGAAGTCCACAATACAGACCGCGACTATAGTGAAAGCACAATTAAATGCGGGACCTTTGAAGCTGTTCTCTGTTGTCTTTGGGGGGTCTCTGCTAACGCATTTTAAATACCCTGGTGGGAAATCGTCCCAGGGCGCTGCCAGTGCCACCAACGCTGCTACTGCCTCCTGGTTCCTTTGTAATCGACCTGCGCTGACCCTGGTGGGACTCAGAGTCCCAGGGTGACCAGCGCTTCTCGGCAGTTCGCACAGGTGCGGGGGAGGAGTCATCACGCGCTTTTAAGCGCTTCTACCTTTCCCGCGGCGCGGGACCTTTGAAGCTGTTCTCTGTTGTCTTTGGGGGGTCTCTGCTAACGCATTTTAAATACCCTGGTGGGAAATCGTCCCAGGGCGCTGCCAGTGCCACCAACGCTGCTACTGCCTCCTGGTTCCTTTGTAATCGACCTGCGCTGACCCTGGTGGGACTCAGAGTCCCAGGGTGACCAGCGCTTCTCGGCAGTTCGCACAGGTGCGGGGGAGGAGTCATCACGCGCTCTTAAGCGCTTCTACCTTTCCCGTGGTGCGGGACCTTTGAAGCTGTTCTCTGTTGTCTTTGGGGGGTCTCTGCTAACGCATTTTAAATACCCTGGTGGGAAATCGTCCCAGGGCGCTGCCAGTGCCACCAACGCTGCTACTGCCTCCTGGTTCCTTTGTAATCGACCTGCGCTGACCCTGGTGGGACTCAGAGTCCCAGGGTGACCAGCGCTTCTTGGCAGTTCGCACAGGTGCGGGGGAGGAGTCATCACGTGCTCTTAAGCGCTTCTACCTTTCCCGCGGCGCGGGACGCGCGCGGGCGAAGCCCGGGCCAAGGGCGGGCCCGTCCTTGCCCGTCACTGGCAGGAAGTGGCAGGGCAGGGCCACCCCCCTTGAATTTAGTTCTGCTTGATGACCAGCGCTGCCGTGGATCTTATGGAACCTTAATCTTATTTCTCTTTGACGGCAAGTAGACTGATTATCCTTGGTGTATCTTGGACTGCAATCATCTGTAAATGCTGGCTATTAGGTCTGTATGTCATTGCTCTACTGGGACATTCCCTTCTACGAAAGGAGTAAAGTACTTTGTTCCCTCATTTTTGAGCCTTGTACTGTAAATCTTGTGCGCCTGCTATCACTGTAGTTTTTCTTGGTGGTTTTTATCTAACAAGTTGTTTTTTATATAGTTAGAAATGGGTAAGCGCACCTGTATTGCCAAAAAAACCCGGGCACAAATTAATTCTTCTACCCCGCCCCTTCCGACATCAATTGACAAAATGCTCCAAAGGGCAATAGGTGCTGTTACGTCAGAAATTGAGCGCACCGAAAGGCGGTTGTCAATTACCCCGGACCTTTTTCTGCCCCTAGTGGACCTGCCCAGTCCCAATACTCTCTCGCCATCTGTGTTAATAACTGGAGAAGTTCTCCCCACCCCCCAAACCCAAGAAAATGTCACAATGACCACAACAAAATTGGTTGATGAGGTTGCAGGCCCACGTAAAAATGGGAAACGCAAGCAGCTAGTTGGGAGGGCAACCACGAGCAAGAAGGCAAGAAGAGGGAATGACCCAAGGGCAGAAGATTTTGTGAATCAGGACTTACCTACAGAACCTGCCCTACCCTCTAGTGTAGACCCCAAGTATCCCGACTGGGCCCAAGCGTTATTAGCTGATTTATTGTCCCGATTTAGTGTTTTAATTAAGCAAGAGCTTGCCCCTTTAGTCGATCAATTAAAATCCTTGTCATCTATGATCACCACGAGGCAAATACAACCTAGCTCTAATGTAACGATACTTTCAGTGAGGGAGGGACCTACGAATCCTGACTCTGATCCTAACTTGAGGGCACATGTAGGCACAGAGGGGATTGTTAGTGCTCAACCTTTCAACACTCGGCAACCCACTAGACAAGCTTATATTTTCACCCCACAAAATCCTCCCGCCCAGCACGAGCAAGAGCACAACACTAATATAACACTAAGAACAGCGCCTACTGTGGATCAGAATGACCGCGTAATGAATAGTATGCCGATTACTCACCGACCAACTAGCGCTCTAGTAGGGCGAAGTGAAACTATAGAGGACCTGAGAAGTATGACAGATGTGGCTCTCCCAATTATTAACCTCCCCCCTGAATCATCGCCTTATGTAGTATCTTAACGGGAGTTCCGCCTCGTAAAGATACTCAGAGGGAGACACAGCTAGAACTCAGGAACAAGACGCTATTTTGGTTAGCTACACATAGACACTTCCCCTATGAGAGGGCTGGGGAAATTCTTATGGTACGGAGGGTAGATTGGGTGGGATCTACTAATAAATCCATTCCAGGTGATAGTGTGGTTATTAATTTCAAAAATCCCCAGATGGTATGTTTTATAATAAACCATAAACTGACTTCTGGTGAGCCCCGTACAGATGTGGGAGCTTTCCCGCTGGATTATTTTTATTACCATTGTCGTAATCCTGGTAGGGTAAAATTTCCCTTGGGGCATCTTAGACAAGTAGAGGAAGAACGGACTCATGGTTATAGACATGCTTATAGTAGATCTCCGATGTTCAACCTGCCTGTAAACAACCGATATGGGCTCTTGGAAGAAGTAGACTGACCATTAAGTTTGAATGGTGTGTGTTCTACAGAGAATATTCTGGAACCCCGGGAAGGGTGTGCACAGTTAGCCCAGGTGAGCCCCAAGCAGTCACTCTTAGTGGGGCCAGGTTTGATATTGGGGGCAACTGCGGAATCCCTTTTGCCGGCTGGGGAACAGCTGGGATCACGTTATACCCCTGGACCCACTTTTACTAATCACTCCAGTCGTTTGTCTGATATTGTCCAAGGGAATGCCCACCTAAGCACATCTCATGTTCCTACTGTCTCTGCGGAAGGAGATCCATGTTCAGGTAGTGTGCTCAAGATTTTATCCTGGAACGTAGCTGGCATCAAGAATAAACTTTCTTGCCCAGAGTGGGGATCTTTTGTAGACCAGTTTGATGTTTGCCTGTTCCAGGAGACTTGGGCAAAAGATGATTTTGGTAGGGTGGGTTTTGTAATATTTAATATTCCAGCTATCGCTAGCCAGAGGGGTAGACCTTCTGGTGGATTATCCATTTGGGTTGCCTCTCATGTGGGCTGTACACCTACCCCTCTGAATACCCATTCTAGAGATGTCCAATGTGTAATGCTGGGCTTTCCTTCTAAATTGCGGCTTGCCTTCATTAATGTCTACTCTCGCCCCGTTAGCCTGTCCCAGGAATCAAAAACGCTGGACGACTTAAATTTCTTTATTCCCCTGGTACCGTTAAACATGAGGCTGATAGTGGGAGGTGATTTAAATTGTCATTTTGAGCCCCTCTTTGGTGCTCATGACATGATTATCAATGAGGAGGATCGCCAGTGGGCTCTTCCAGATCCACAAGTTCAGCCGGTAAAGACCTGGTCCCCCCTGGTACTCCAAGTAAATGCTATTTTTCTTAACCATTCCCTGAGAGCCTGTAATGGGCGTACAGCCTCTGATAGACCGGGCAAGCCAACGTTTAATAGAATCGGCCAAGCATCTTTAATTGATTACAATCTTGTCGAGTGTAGATCTTGGTACAGAGTTCTGGATTTTGCTGTCCTCCTTCGACATGATAGCGACCATAATGCCTTGACATTAACTTTCAAGGTTCCAGATTCTGGTTTTCTCCCCCCAAACAATCCCCCTTTGGAGAACAGCTTATCTCTCACTACTAATAGGAGAAGAGTTAGGTGGGTAGTAATAAAACAAACACCAGAGAAGATGGGAGCTCTATATGAAATAGTAATTCCAGCTTTCCAGGAACTCAGTTGTTTATCCGCTGACTGGGATAACCCAGTATATTTTCATCAGGTTGCGGTACTCCATAAGAATCTGGCAACAAACTTAGCCGATTTCTTTCATCCGATAGTACGCCCTAGCAAAACAAAAATGGTAACCCATAAGTGGTTTAATGATAACTGTTGTAAGGCTAAACGGGCATTGTTAGTGGCTATTAAAGATAAAAACAAGCCACTAACTAAAACTAGGAGAGTTCACTATAAAGAAACTGTCGCCCATGCGAAGCAGTCCTGGGAAGAGAATAAATGGGTGGATATCAAGACCGCCCTACTGAACCGGGACATGAGAGAATTCTGGGCCAAAGTTAGAACAGGAACTAGGGCGGGCAACCCAGCGGTTGAACCTAATATTCCAGCAGAAATATGGGCAGAACACTTTCGGGCATTGTATGCAGTAGAAGTTGATTTAGACCCTCAGTCTTGTAACCATAGCACTCCCCCAGGTGACGTGGATTCAGCTAGCGGGCAGACACAGGATACATCTGCTACTGCCTTTACCCGCGCCAACGCGGGGGCTCCCGGGATAACTCTTCGCGAGGTTGTCTCGGCAATTGAGAAATTACCAGCAGGTAAAGCACCTGGATTGGACAGGCTGCCAGGGGATTTGTTCAGGGACGAACCTCATATCTGGGGTCCCTATCTTTGGGTGTTATTTAGCGCCATTATGAATGGCATGCCAATCCCTGAAACCTGGGCAGGGGCAGAAATTGTCCCAGTTTTTAAAAAGGGCTCTCCTCTAAACCCTGCAAACTATAGACCGATCAGCTTGATCGATGTCACACAAAAGCTATTTGCAAGGGTTTTATTAGACCAAATACAGACCTGGCTGCACGAGAATGACATCATAAGCCCCTACCAAGCCGGATTCAGGAAAAACACCTCTACCGTGGACCAAATCTATAGACTCCAACTTATAGTTTGGAAGACGGTATCAATTGAGGGTGGCAGCCTCTTTTTGATTTTTGTGGACCTGAAAACGGCTTTTGATCTGGTCCCCAGAATTAAACTTTGGGGGGTGCTCAGAGAACTGGGGATTCCTCCCCATCTGCTTAGTATGCTCATTAAGCTGCACGAGGCCACCTACGCCCAAGTAAGATGTGGCAGGGGTGGAGAATTAACTAATAGACTCCCAGTTGACAGAGGAGTGAGACAGGGTTGTGTGCTTGCACCAACCCTCTTCTGCCTCTTTGTCAACGCATTAATTGCACAACTTTCTGAGGCTGAGGATAATGACGCCCCCAAGTTAGCAAACTCAAAGATACCGGCATTGATGTTTGCTGACAACACTCTTTTATTATCTAAGACGCTCAGGGGGGTTCAGAGGATATTGGATAGGTTTGTCGCTTTTTGTAATAATAGGGGCTTGGTGATAAACACCTTAAAAACAAAATTTATGGTGCTTAATCCGCCTAAGAAAATACATTCAAATCCCAAATTAAATGGCTTTCAACTTGAAAGGGTTTCCGTATTTGATTATCTGGGTGTCACCCTCACTGAAAATATGGAATGGGCTCCCCAAATAGCTAAAGCCAAGCTAAAACTCGCCCAGACCGCCGGGGGAATAGCTAAACTGGAAAGGGAATCAACGATGAAGCCCATTGCCCCTGCCATTGAGATCAAGCGAGGGGAGCTACGTTGTATGGGGCTGAACTCTGGGGACATTGCTCTTCTGTCCTTTTAACTAAGATTGAGAACAGTTTCCTCAGGCAAATTTTGGGCCTCCCGCCTAGTACACCGTTAACCCCCTTGCGGCTAGACATAGGTATTGCCCCGATCGAAGATGAGGCTACCCTACGACCCCTAACTTTTTGGCAAAGGCTTTGGGTGACCCCAGAATTGGTTGAATACCAAGCAGAAACGAAGGATCTTCTAGCCCATCTAGGGGTCCTAAAAAAAGTCCCTTGGTTTGTGCATGTGAGGCATCTATGTGCAATGATAGGTAAACCAACACTTTGGACTAATCCTGAAGAAACCAGTTTCATGGTTTCACGAGCTGAACTTGTGAAAATGTATCGAATAAAAAAGCTCGAGGCCATCCAGGTAAATCCGAAATTAGGTCCTCTAACTACACTGTTCCTCACAGTTAAGGAGGACTACAAATTTGAACCTTTTTTGGATGACATTTTACCTCCCATAGCAAGGAAATTATATGTGCAGTTCCGATATAGTATTTTACCCCTCCGGGCTTTTACTTCTAAATGGGCTCATTTGCCCCCTCGTGGCTGTCCTGCCTGCAACAACCACGAGGAGACTGAACTGCATGTTTTATTCTTTTGCCCTAGGATACAAAGTAGCAAGGAAAAGCTGGCTTGTACAGTTGTGTAGGAATCTGGGGTTTGTGCAATGTATGGCGGCATTTAGAGTCTTGAAATATGATACTTCCAAGCCTATAGTTTTTGCTGTTTCTCGGTTTCTAAATGCAATGTGGCGAAGGAGAAGGGTTTTCCTTCACAAGGAAAAATAATTAAAAGATACTAGCCTTATTGTAGTACTAATACAAGTGCCCAATGCTTAGACCACTGTAATGGGAATTTGCTTTTACATTTTTATGATCAATGTAGATTTTTTCTTTCTTTTTCTGTCTTTTTAATTGGAATTTGTCTTTTATTTATTTATTGCAACATTACTGTGTTGTTCTTTGCTCTGGGCCTGTTTAGTTATATTAATGAACCGACCAACTATTGGGAATTTCAGCCTTGTATGGTTTTCTCCATGTACCTGTAAATGTACGGATGTATTCTATTATTGGAAATTTTATGTCGTGTCGTGTATCCACAATTCCTCTGATGGAAGTGGTTCTATTTTTATGTTGGAATGTTTTAAATCCAGAATGCAGTTCTATTTATTTTTGTATACTTTTATGGTCCTAGTGACCGAAATAAAGGTTTTTGAACTGAACTGAACTGAACAATTAAATGTTAGGATTGATTACAGGTGATCTTCCAATCAGGAAGTGTCAGTTCCACTGTGCCACCCAAACTTCTCTCACACTCTTCTTAGTCTCCTTGCACTCTTTTGCACTCTTCTGGTAGATCACTCTTTAGCGCTCTCTCTCTATTTAGCTGTCACCGCCTGTCTCACACTTTCTCGTTTTAGCTTTTTATGCTTGTTTCTCACTCTCTCGTTAGATGTCTGTGCCTGTCTCTCACTCTCTTTAGATCTCAGTGCCTGTCTCTCACTCTCTCTTTCTAGTTAGATCGCTCGGCCTGCCTGTCTCTCACTCTTTCTTTAGATCTCCCTGGCTGACTCTCACTCGCTTTCTCTATAGCACTCTCTCTATTTAGTCCTCTCTGCCTTTCTCTGACTTACTTTATTGCTGTGTTTGCCTCTTGCACTCTCCTTATCTTCCCCTGTCTGGCTCTCACTCTTTAGCAATCTCTGCTGGTAGCTCACTCTTTAGCTCTCTTTATTTTTCCTTAGCTGTCTCCTCCGTCGCACACTTTCTTGTTTTAGCTTTCTATGCTTGCTTCTCGCTCTCTCATTAGATCTCTGTGCCTGTTTCTCACTCTCTCTTTAGATCTATGTGCTGGTCTCTCACTCTATTTAGATCTCTGTGCCGGTCTCTCACTCTATTTAGATCTCTCTGCCTGTCTCTCACTCTCTTTAGATTTCTCTGCCTGTCTCTCACTCTCTCTTTAGATCGCTCTGCCTGCCTATCTCCCACTCTCTCTTTAGACCTATGTGCCTGTCTCTCACTCTATTTTGATCTATCTGCCTGTCTCTCACTCTCTTTAGATCTCTCTTTATGTCTACGTGCCTGTCTCTCACTCTTTCTTTAGATCTCTGTGCCTGTCTCTTTCTCTCTTCAGAGCACTCTGTCCGTCTCTCACTCTCTCTCTAGATCTCCCTGCCTGTCTCTCACTCTCTCTTTAGATCTCTCTGCATGTCTCCCACTCTCTTACTCTATAGCGCTCTCTCTATTTATCTCTCTTTGCCTTTATTGCTGTGTTCATCTCTTGCACTCTCCTTATCTTCCCCTGTCTGTCTCTCACTCTTCTGCACTCTGTGCTTGTCTCTCGCACTCTCTTGGTCTTTGGCTCTATCTGCCTGTCTCTCACTCGCTCTTTACACCTCTATGCCTGTCTCTCACTCTCTTTAGATCTCTGTGCCCGTCTCTCACTCTCTCTTTGCCTGTCTCTCACTCTCCCTTTCGACCTCTGTGTCTGTCTCTCACTCTCTTTAGATCTCTGTGCCTGTCTCTCACTCTCTCTTTAGATCTCTGTGCCTGTCTCTCACTCTCTTTGGGTCTCTGTGCCTGCCTCTCACTCTATTTAGATCACTGTCTGTCCCTCACTCACTTTCTCTATAGCGCTCTCTATATTTAGCCCTCTCTACCTTTCTCTGCCTTGCTTTATTGCTGTGTTCATCTCTTGCACTCTCCTTCTCTTCCCTGGTCTGTCTCTTACTCTTCAGCAGTATGTGGCTGTCTCTCACACTCTCTTGGTCTTTGACTCTATCTGCCTGTCTCTCACTCTTTCTTCTCACCTAAGTTTCTCTTCTGTGGCTGTGGATTTCTGCCTCTTGCGCACTCTCTTTAGTTCTCGCTCTCTCTTACTTAAGTTTGCACTGTCTGTCTCCTCTCCTCTTTGTCTCTCAACCACTCTCTTTCGCTCTGTCTGTCTCTCACTGCCTCTTGCCATGGAGCTCCCCCTGCCCGTCTCTGAGTCTCTTTAGCTTTCACTGTCTGTCTCCCTCTCTCTCTCCTCCTTCCAAACTGCCCTTATCTCACTCTTTAACTCTCTCTCCCAGTTTATAAATGTCTCATTATCTCTGACTGCTTGTCTCTACCTAAAGCTATATGTATCTGTCGCTGCCCCTTTCTCTCCAGGTCTCTCTCCCCACCCCTCTACGTCCCACTCTCTGTGCCACCCTCTCTGTCCATGACTCCCTGACACTCTCTGCCTCTTTCTACCTCCTGTAGTTACCTGCGTCGGGCCTACTCATCCTGCGCATGTGAGCGGGAGTGTGTGTGGGGGGATGAAGAGGGAGAGGGGGGTACAGTTTATAATATCCCAACCCATCAGGAATTTGAGAATCTCGATCGAGGGTAGCGAATATTTACCGGCCGCCGGCTAAACAAAAGATAATGTTTGACCGGTGTCCGGATAAAGCGCTACTTTCTTAATTCGTGCTTAAGGTGGGGGAGGGTGGCGGGGGGTATGTTGGACTTTAGCACCTCACGTGCTTACAGACACAAAGCCCAGGGGTTACATCCGACCTGCGGCTGAAAAACATCTTTTCTCATAACGGCAACTTTCTACTATAGACATAGGCATACGTAGTAAGTGTGATAGTAAACTTCCCAGCAGGGGTACCCCGAGTATGCCTGATTGATTTGTGCTGCTGAAGGAGTGACTACTGACAAGCATGCAACACTCTCCCAAGTGTGCCCAAACCAGTCTCTGCCTTCGCAGTTGTCCGAAGCTCAGCAGGGGACGGGCCTCAGATGAAGGGACCATGTCAGAGAAACCCTGGGGGACCAGACAGGCTCACAGTGATTTAAATACTGCTGACAGTGGCACATTCAGGAGTACTGGAGGTGCGTGGCTGCAAAAGAGGCATTAGCCCTCCTCCGACTGCTCGCCATCTTTGAGTAGATTCAAAAGCAAAGTAACTTTATTAACCTGAAAAGATATATCGTTGTTGGACTTGGCCCTTTTTGCAGGGTCATCCCTAAACTTTTTGGCTTTCTCCTAGCCTTTTTTCTGACATGGTGTTGGTGGTTCTAGGACTCTGGGCACTTTAGCACTGCTGTCCAGTGTAAAGTGTGTGTGCTCTCTGTGTTAAATATGGTAAGATTGGTCTACACCTGTTTGGTATATTTAATTTACCTGTCAGTCCCTTGTAAAGTGGTATCTCATATACCCAGGGCTGGTAAATTAAATGCTACTGGTGGGCTTGCAGCGCTGCTTGTGCCACCCACCAAAGTAGCCTTTCAAACCTATCCCAGGCCTCTGCCATTGCAGGGCCTGTGCGCGCAGTGTTACTGCCGCTGTGACGTGGCACCTAAAGTGTGTGCCATGTCTGTGAACCCCCTTTTACTACATGTCAGTCACCCCTAAGGTAGGCCTTAGCTAGCCCTATGGGCAGGGTGCATTGTAGGTAAAAGATAGGACATGTACCTTAAGTGTGTGACATGTCCTGGTAGTGACAAACAGCCATTTTGGTTTTTCACTACCGTGGGGCTGCCCTCACATAGGAATGCATTGGGGATTCCCTGATAAGTGTTTCAGTGGTAATTCCTGATATGAGAGGAGCAGCGTGGTCAAGTTTGGTATATTTGGAATGGTAATAATAAATGCTGCGCAATGGTGTGCGCAGATTTATTATAACTATTTTAGAAATGCCACGTTTAGAAGTTGGCATTTCTGTGTGCTATGTGTCTGCCTGCCTGATGTGAATTGCATATCTGGCTTTTGAGTGACAGGGGATGTGAGGTGTGTGTGGCTCCAGGAGGGGCAGGGTGAGTCAGCACTAGGCTGAATGGGACATCTACATTTGGAGTAGTGGGAGGAGTAGTCCCCTGACCCTGAATAGGATTGTGCCTGCCCTGTACAATGCTGGCTCCGCCCCCTGTGGTGTGTCTGATCATGAGCCCCCACCTGACAAAGGGGAAGAGGAGCCTGGTAAACAGAGTGCTCCAATTCCCCCCTGAACCAGTTTAGGCTGGTTCCCCCAAGCCCTGTGCCAGGGCAGACAAAGGAATGTGTCATATAAATATAGGGGCTGTGACCCCATGAGTTGTGCTTTTTGGTGCTTGTTCCTGAACTTGCTGGGGCTTGCTGCTGCTGGGGGCCCAGGAGGAACCGCCACGAGGGCTTGCCTCCCTGCTGGAGGGCCCTGTGTGCTGGCCTCCCTGGGCCCAGCTGTGCTCCTAGAAACTTTGCTTTGGACCTTTCCTTTTTAAGCCCAGGCTCCTAGCGCCTCGTGAGTGCTACATTTTAATTTGCCCCAGAAGAGGAGCACGTGGGCTTCGCAGCGCTGAGCTGCCCATGTTTCAGAGGGAATCCCCGTCGTAGGGATTCCCCTGTGCTGCTTTGTGGAGCGGGTGCCCACCCCGCGTTTTGCCCAAGCGAGCGGGAGCCTACCCCGCTTTGTGCATATTTAAACATCGGGTGCCCACCCCGCATATGGTGTCGTTGGCGGGTGCCCACCCCGCTTATGTGATGATTTTAAAAGCGGGAGCCCACCCCGCATTGCGCCCGAGAAGAGGAGCGGCCTCCGCGATCATGCGGCGACCAGGAAGCCAGGCGGCCTTGCCTGACTGTGGGCGGGGCCTCTGATGCCGGCGAGCAGGGAGAGGAAGTCCCGTCCGCCACTGGAACCGTCCGGAGCCTCGCGGGCTCCCCTCCAAAGTCCCGTGTCCCAGGAGAGGGACCGGGTGACGGCCACGTGAAGGGGGAGCCTCGCGGGCTCCTCAGGAGTGCGGGACCAGGTGCCAAGAGGAGCGGAGAGGTCCCGGTGAGCGCCGTCCCGCCGAGGCACATTGTCGGTGCCTGGGACCCGCGCATGACTGACCGGTGAGTGGGGCAAGTTGGATTTGAGTCCCGGAGTGGGGCTCAGGAAAGGCACAGTTAGTGCCAGTTCTTCCGGTGATTTATTACCCACAGCTGCCCCGCCGGACAGTGGGCAGCTGCAACGATTGAGCCAATTTGGTGTCCAGAGCCCCAGAGTGGGGCTCCAAAGCGGCACGTTGGTGCCAGGGCTGATTTATTGTTCACAGCTGCGCCGCACCAGCGCGGGCAGCTGCAACGGTGGGCACATTTGTTGGCAGAGCCCCAGTGGGGACCCAGAGGGCACAGTGAGTGCCAGTGCCCACAGTTATCTTAACAGCTGCACCGCAATTAGCGGCAGCTGCAACGTTTAGGCCAGAGCATTTTGAAGAGTCCTAGTGGGGACCCAGGAGGCACGGTGATGCCAGCGCAGTTGCGCACTTTTGATTCTGCTGCAGTGGCAGCCAGCCCTGACATTTGGGACATACGGCATTTGAGCCCTCTGAGAAGGCCAGTTGGCCAGGGGGTCAGTGTTAGGTGGGTAGGGCACCAGGCCCTAATGTGATTTATGTGGTGCCCATGATAAATGTGATTTATGCACCCTGATATATGCCTCTAATGTGATTTATGCTTATGAGGTTAATGCAGAATGTATTTATGCTTATTAGGTTATTGCATAATGTATTTATGCTTATGAGGTTATTGCATACTGTGATTATGCTGGTGATGTTTATTGCCTAAGGTGATTTATGCTTAGAAGGCTGGCGCATAATGTGTTTTACGCCTAATGTGATACTGATTGCATAATATGATTTATGTTGCAGGATATAATGCTGAGTACAGTGTTTTGCCAGTAATTACTGGTTGTGTTCTACATTTACTATTTGTGCTTTGTGATGGTTCTGACAGTGGCCCAATTGGCCCTGTCATATGTATATAATCCCCTGTAAATAGTGCCTAGTGCCAGTTGGCACGGTGTATATTGTGTGATTACTATTCTAATGTGTTTTGGATAATACAAAGACTATTTTTATATATAAACTTGTGTGGAGTTTCTTTTGTGGTGTGCCTAGTGTGTTGCTGCTGTGTGTGTGTTGCGCAAACGATTTACACATTGCCTCTGGGATAAGCCTGACTGCTCGTGCCAAGCTACAAAGGGGGGTGAGCAGGGGTTGTCTTCAGAATGTAACTCCCTTGCCCTGACTAGAGTGGTGGTTTCTGCCTGGCTTAGGCGCAAGCCCTAGCCAACCAGAAATCCCATTTCTAACAATCGTTATACAAAATCTTTATCACTTTTAAACACTAAGATATAGTGCTGTAATCGCATCCGGTAAAAATAATAAAAACAAGCCTCAGTGTATGCAGGTATTTACATAACCTTATGCACAACAAGTTGAATAAATGGGCCCCAAATAAGGTCCAATACAGGCAATATTTACAGTGTAATTACCGACACCCAGGTTGCAATCAGTGCTCATTTTATGCACCTCGGGCAGACAAAAGGCCCAGTCACCTGGTTACATTCGAAACAAGTGCACTTGAGGCTTTAGTTAATGGTACGTGCTTCTAGCTCTCCCGGAAAACCTTTTGTATCATTAATGGGGGGCGACTCCTGCAGTGACGGAGCGGGGATTATGACATTCACTGCCCTCGTGTTTCGAAAAATACCACTGAGTTAGAATGCAACATTTTACAGCATTTCGAAAGGATTGCTGAAATTCCCTCCGATAGGAAACACATTTTCTACAGAAAATACACGGTTTTTGTATCTCCGTAATAATGTCGCAGGATTCTGCGTTTACCCACGTGGCTACAACTTCTGCATGAGGCAGATTCTGTGTTTCTTTCCTATCCCCCCTGAATTTAGTTATTTCAAGCGTTTATATGCTGTCTCATGGCCATTAATTATTAGGTTGCTTTACAACTGAACATTCCAAACATTTTGGCGGAATGAATCAGGACCATCATAAGCTGGGATGCACAGCATGGTGGAAGACTTTGGCTTGAGTGATGGTCTACACACACTGAGCACTCAGACACGAGCATAGCGTGCTCTGAAAACCAGCTCCCAACAGAAATACACGAGCACGAACATGGTTTCATGCCAAACCCTCCTCAGAGAAGCCTTACATTTACAGCGGGGCATGAAGGCAGATGCGCCCCTCAGTCGCAGCTCGCAATACTCGCCATGGGGGGGTAAAATAAAAAAGAAAACTTATCTGACCGGGTCCGCGCCGCCTCTGCTCCTGGGCCGGGGTCCCACGTTCTGAACAGGAACAGAACGCGGGACAGGCATGCTGCAGCTCCCTCCCCTCCTGTAAGCCAATCACAACGCTGCAATGGCAGCATTGTGATTGGTGCGGAGTCCCGGAAGGCGCCCAGCCGGGCACCAGTAGGGATGCCATTTTCTCTATGGTGGCTGCATGCAGCCTACATAGAGAAAATGTAGAGTGCGCATGACTGCTTTGGTCATCCTCAGGCCCGACCAAGCAGTCAGGGCACTCAGAGTGGTGCAAGCCACTCCTCCCCGACTCACCCACCCGCCCGCCCCAACCAGGCATACCCCTGCCGTCTGCTTTCTCGCAGCGCGAGAAGCAGAAAATAAAATTGTATTTAAAATAGCATTTTATTTTCTGCTTCTCGCACTGCGAGAAAGCAGTGGGGCGGCGCTCCAACGCCCTAATGGAGCGGCCGCCACTGACAGCTCGGTGCAGCAAAATTGCTTGCGGTGCAGCAATGTGCTATTTCATTGTAAATATGCCCCATTGTCTGAAGATATCACCGCTGTTGCTTACTCAATTAGAGCATTTTATATTCAGGGAAATGATGAACCGTATTTGTTTACAGTTCTGGAAGATGCAGTATCAATTCCCACTTGGATATGGAATGATGAGTGGGGTTGAGAGGCCATTCCTGATGCCCTTAGCATGTACTAAAGAAAAGTAAAAATGACTGATGTGCGAAGACGCCTAATTTTTTCTCACAAATTTTATAAAATAACTTTACATTACACGACATCAGCATAATTGCAGAAAATGTGGTTTGCTAGTATCTTATGTCAATTTTTCACGCAAGGGCCTAGCTCACATAAAACAGTCAAACAAAACACAAGCATGACACCAGTTTGGGCAGAAAATGTTCTTGACAAGAATTTTTATATTTGAACGAGTATTCTGCAAGCGAAAAATTACATGAAATTGTGTACTGTGAAAACCTGCAAATTTTACATAATGTGAATTTTACAAATTTTACTGATTTTACAAGCTTAATTAAAATCTCGAGCAGGCCTAGTAAAGACTCGCTCTAGCTACTTCTAATATTAAATACCAAACTAAAACATAGCTTGGATAACTGAGTTTGACCCATTTGAGGTACCCTTGTCCCCAACGTAGCGCTGGAATTGCCTTCCGATTCAAAGAAGCAAAAATGCAAGTTTGTGCCCACAGTATTTGCTCCAGTAAAAAATGTAAATTTGTTGGTATTCATAAACTCTGATCTGATCCATTCCCATCTTAGAACTTGTCAGAAATGTACCCTTGGCTGGAATAACTCCTCTTCCAGGTTGGGACATCAAACGAATAACATCCAGTTTTACCTGAGGCACAAGGGAACTGCCTTTCTTGTGTGGAAAAATTGTTTCAGGACAGACAAAAAAAAGAAAATTCCTCTACGTTTGCACAGTCGGCTCCATTTCCCCTGTCCCATGGTGTGGAAATAGGAGCTCGCAGGAGATGACACATGACATTCCATAGTTCATCACACCTGGAAACCTTCCCACAACACAGCTTTCCAGGTGTTCTTCTGGGAACGTTTGTGAATTGTAACAAATTGCCAATGTACGATCAGGTGGTGGATGTAGATCTCTCCTCTTACCTTGATGTCTTTTTTCATCAATCCGGGCCTTGGTTTTATCAAAAGTTTTCGCTTAGCTCCCACAAAGTACCAGAAGATAACTGCCTTCAGCTACCTCAAGATGAGGATCTCAACTCACATGGCCACAGAAGTATGCCCTTTGGGAAAAGTAACAAGGCCTGACTCCAGAGAAAATCTTAGAGAGTCTTAGATAAATGTATAGTTGCAGCCCACTAGTCCCCATTTCTATTTCCTGGACAGTTCCAGCTTAATATGGATTACAAAGGATTCATCAGTTGATGACTAGTCACAAACAGGGCAAAATCTTTACACTCTCCTAACCAGAAGTCCATTGGCCCAAAAAAGTTCAAAGTCTGTTCTTTATAAGGCTGCACTTGGATGTCAGCAGAGGCATGCATCCAAGTGGTCCCAGTGCAATGACAACACAATATTTGTCTAAGTGTTCCTGTTCACAAGACACATCCATGATGTCTTGGGTGTAGCTAGGCCCTCTTAAAGGAATCCTAACAAATAGCTCTAGATGTCAAGCGTATCAACATACGCCTCAAAAATTCAAAGTTCTTGATGTACACCTAGCACATTTATGACATAATTCAAGAAGCTGTTTGGTGTAGGCTTCTAGCTCCTAAAGTTACCTGACCGAAATCGTAATCAAATGGATTAGCTCAAATCATAACATGGGAAACTAAAATTAATTATTTTAAGAAGCCGACGACTATACAGATTTATAATCATGACTTCTTTGCAGACGCTAAGGGAATCCTGCAAAACCTCTTCAGATATGTCATATTCCCTAACAAACTTCTGTTCCCAAGAAATAGCAAAGTAAATTTTGCGCAGTGTTTACTCTACATTCAAGTTATGAAGTTTAGATCCAAGACATGCAAAAGAATGTTTCGGCTCTATTCTTGTGGGGATGTTTTTTCTGTGGACATAAGGGGCGGCCGATATTCCACCCTTTGATGAAAAATATCTAGGTAAACAATGTATGTATGGTCTACTCCGTCCTACAGAGCTAACATATGGGAAAAGGCCTCTCTACAGACTGGATAACCATGTCGAAGGTCTACCTATCTGCCATCAGAATCAAATCTTTATAATAAAAAAGTTACATTTTTAGCAACAGTGTACATCAAACATATATCACTAATGTGTGCTGCCACCGGGTCACACCAGTCCAACTAATTTAACGTGTGATACACCTACATATTTTTTATTTTCATTTTGGTAGCAGAAAAAATAGAATTGTTTGCAAGGTCTCATAACACAGGGACTCGGGGCCTGAGTCACAGAACTAACTTACGTCAAAATCCTAAACTTACAACAATTTTGGTATTCACAGAATGAACTTACACATTTGGGTATTCACAGAATGAACTTACACATTTGGCTATTCACAGAATGAACTTACACATTTGGGTATTCACAGAATGAACTTACAACAATTTTGGTATTCACAGAATGAACTTACACATTTGGGTATTCACAGAATGAACTTACAACAATTTTGGTATTCACAGAATGAACTTACTCATCCTAACTTTATGTCCGCCACCGGGCCGGAAATTCCGGCCCGAGTGCGGACATAAGGTTAGGATGAGTAAATTCATTCTGTGAATACCAAAATTGTTGTAAATTCATTCGGTGAATACCCAAATGTGTAAGTTCATTCTGTGAATTCCCAAATGTGTAAGTTCATTCTGTGAATACCAAAATTGTTGTAAGTTCAATCTGTGAATACCCAAATGTGTAAATTCATTCTGTGAATACCAAAATTGTTGTAAGTTTAGGATTTTGACGTAAGTTAGTTCTGTGAATCAGGCCCGAAATCTCCAGTCCTTTTAAGGGTGACCAAAATCAACGTGGTTTGGAGGTCGAGGAGAAAAGTCATTAACTTCTGACTGTATGCATCTGCAAGAGGCCCTTAAGTCTTATATGACTCATTTATTGCATGGGAAGATCAATCAGTGTCTGCTGGAGTGCATGCACAACTCGTTTTATGTGGGCTTATTAACATGATAACCGGCCCCATCACTTCCCAGGACACCTTATATATTTTCGGCTGACCTAGAACATAATGTCTGGCACTACTTCATGAAGCATTCTAAATAGAATCTGAAAGCACATATTATTTACAATGTTTTTCCTTACAAAACATGCATGTGCTCAGCAGTTTAGGTCGACATGACACCTCCGAACATCTATTAGTTGGAGCAGTACTTGAACTGGAATAAGGGAACTGAGGAACGGTGGATGAAGTTTTTATTACAGCGTTCTAATTATAATTTGAGGAATTTCACACTTCATGAAGAAGAACGAAGTACTCCAAATCTGCACAAGACCAGGTGTCGCTGCATCTGGATGCCCAGTATGAGCAGGATATCAGTATGCAGGATTCCTGCTGTCCAGTGCTTAATTTGATCCGGTGGTTGCAGGCAGGGCCGGACTGGCTACCGGGCGTTTTGTTGTGCTGCCGAGCTGGGGGCTGATTTCGTTGATGGGGACCTGCGTGTGCTTAAAAACATTCGTTTTGCTTTGTTTATTTCGAAGCTCGCGCAGGTCCCCATCAACGAAATCAGCCCCCACCGCAGTGAAATCAGCCCCCAGCTCGGCAGCACAACAAAACGCCCGGTAGCCAGTCCGGCCCTGGTTGCAGGTGGGTCCCTAAAGCTCTCTTTTTAGGGGACTGGGACACATTTTTAATCATCAGACATTAACCAAGAACAATAGAGAGAAAGCAGGCCAAAGGAGGTAAGATGGAGGAAGAGAAATACGGAAAAACTGTGAAAAATTGAGATAGTAGGGATGAAGATAAAGCAGCAGGGAAAGTATGCTTGTGCATGAAAGATGCATAAGTTTAAATCCGGACTAGACAACCTTGGTGTAAGGCAACCCCGACATTCAAAAGCAACACACACAGATTTCTGAGGATAACTTGAGCTTCAGCACTTAGGGACATATTTATGGGAGGCTTGCGTCGCATTTGCACCATGCAATGTGGTACATGAACAACACAAACCTTTGAGTCAGATTTATGAAGCCACGCAAAGCCACTTTGTCTGGCTCTGAGTGGCTGCATACATCTGGAGTATTGCAACGCAGTGCAAGTGGCTGCTTTGCACTACTCTGCCGTGGGTAGGCGTTCCATGTGCTTTGCAGTGGGTGTTCCCACGCAACTCCCATGGATTTTGCCGGCACCAGCAAAAGGGAAAAAGACAGGAATGCGCCGTTTTGGATAAATATGACACATTCCTGCCCTTTCCCTGTGATGCATGGCCAGTGCAGCAAGGTGACTTGCTGTGCTGCCCTGCACCACAAAAGTCGAAAATATGCCCCTTAGTCTTTTACAAATTAAGCACTGCTGCTGTCCCTAACTGACAGTGTGGGAACATAATTGTTTATTAGAGATTCCCAAAAATAATTTCCCTTTCTAAAGTATTAAAAATGAGATATCCTCATCTCCTACGCCCATTATTAGCAATTAAACTAT
This sequence comes from Calotriton arnoldi, assembly GCA_963921515.1. Lineage (NCBI taxonomy): Eukaryota > Metazoa > Chordata > Amphibia > Caudata > Salamandridae > Calotriton > Calotriton arnoldi. The sequence continues at coordinate 94,622 of CAWUFW010020399.1, forward strand.
AAGCAGAAGATGCAATAGAAAGAAATTGATTCCAATAAATAAAATCAGACATTTATATCTGTGTGCGAGTCATGACTAACTGCATTTCTTTAGAGTTATCAGCTGCTCAGTAGGTGTGATGTAGAAATTATTTCTTTCTTATTTCGTATTAATGAATATATCCAATATGATATCTTGATACTGTCTTGTTTTTTTAGTACCGCTTCAAGCCAGGTTTTTCCCAACCATATGTGCTTTAAATAATGGGTATTTCTATTCTGAGTCAATCATTCATTGAACCTGGTTTGTTTATTATGAAGCCTGATTCTATAAAATATAGTGTACATATATATATGGTTGTGTGTGTGTCTTGAGGTTTCCATTCTGAGATTTCCCGCCCCTCTCTCCCTTGTCTCTTTTCCCATGAATATCATGTTATGTATACAATATTTATTGGGATATTTTACCTTGCAGAAGCACTTTGACACTTTATGTAATTTATTCATACGATGTGCACTACTGTAATATTACCACACATGAGGCTTCATGGTGGCATAAGGTATGTTTACAAAACTGCACAAGCACTTTTTCGCACTGTAGCACTTTTTTGAAACTATTAGCACTTTATAGAGAGAGTGCAATTTGATGCATGTAGCACTTTAAGAGGGACACACAGATAATTATGGTTTATTATTGATGACACAGGCTTAACCAAAGATATCGACAATGGCTAGTGAAAACCCCACAAATTCATTCAACATATTTACTCAATGTGATTATACTATTGGTTAGTACCTTCTTTTTAAATTAGCTGAACAGGTCGACGTAACAATTTATAAGTCATAAATATTAAGATCAACTTTGATGCATGGCTATATTACCTGACAACGTCGCATGTTCAGAGTATAATTATATTAGAACATGAAGGAGCTTTTCAATGTTAAATAAATGATGTTGATATGCCTAGAGTAGAACGTTATTAGACGAGATGTTATAACATAAATTTGCACTGTTTGATGGGTAAAAGATAGCTAATGTGTCAGTCTGTTTGTCATGTTTATTTAGTTAATGTGCACGAGCGATCAGCAGTGTTATTTAAAGAGTGGAAAAAAACGCAGGGCGTCATGTGATCAAGACCGCAGCAGCAGTCAAAACGCATCATGGACGTATGGCAGCTGCCTTTGTAGTTTGTTTCATTGAAGAAACTATGCCTGAATAAAGTACTTTTTTGAATTATACAGCATGAAGTGGTCCGTACCTGTTTGGCGGCAGTAGCAATCTGTGTTGTGCCAGGATCGTAGTGGATATATATATATATATGTGTGTGAACAAGGGCACGGATGTGCTCGAAACGCGTCACGAAGTAAGGAAATACATTTCTACCTGCCATCGCTATTGGGGTCTGTTTCCCTCTGTTCGCCGCTGCTGTTGCTGTTGCGCTGCTGTGGAGGTTCGGAGAATTCTTGGTTGTATATATATATATATATATATCAAAAAACACAGTTACCCTTTCCGGTGAGCTGCACTCGCTGGTTGGAATTATGCTGTTTCCACACAAGCAACCCAGGCTCAGACACCACTTTCCCGTAGTAGTGCCAACGCGTTTCGGGCTTGGCGCCCTTCATCACAGGCAAATCTCGCAAAGAACGGCAAGCTGTGACCACAAGAATGTTCCCTTATTTATTCACAAACTCCACACAGGTGAGTAAAACTTGCAAAGTATCATGGGTCTTGTAGTCTAAATTCCATTACCCACGTGGGTCGTTGCCGTTCTGAGGAAAATAAAACAATATCAAGGGTGAGTTGTAAAATGTCCCGCACTGTTATGCTTGCAGTTCACACAGCGCCATCCAGCTCTACTCGTAACTGCCCCAATAAGCAGCTGAGGACCCTCCAGGATTTTGAGGCGGTGCACACTCGTGACCTGGGCAGGTCACTAAACATCAAAAAACACAGTTACCTTTTCCGGTGAGCTGCACTCGCTGGTTGAAATTATGCTGTTTCCACACAAGCAACCCAGGCTCAGACACCACTTTCCCGTAGTAGTGCTAACGCGTTTCGGGCTTGGCGCCCTTCATCACAGGCAAATCTCGCAAAGAACGGCAAGCTGTGACCACAAGAATGTTCCCTTATTTATTCACAAACTCCACACAGGTGAGTAAAACTTGCAAAGTATCATGGGTCTTGTAGTCTAAATTCCATTACCCACGTGGGTCGTTGCCGTTCTGAGGAAAATAAAACAATATCAAGGGTGAGTTGTAAAATGTCCCGCACTGTTATGCTTGCAGTTCACACAGCGCCATCCAGCTCTACTCGTAACTGCCCCAATAAGCAGCTGAGGACCCTCCAGGATTTTGAGGCGGTGCACACTCGTGACCTGGGCAGGTCACTAAACATCAAAAAACACAGTTACCCTTTCCGGTGAGCTGCATTCGCTGGTTGGAATTATGCTGTTTCCACACAAGCAACCCAGGCTCAGACACCACTTTCCCGTAGTAGTGCCAACGCGTTTCGGGCTTGGCGCCCTTCATCACAGGCAAATCTCGCAAAGAACGGCAAGCTGTGACCACAAGAATGTTCCCTTATTTATTCACAAACTCCACACAGGAGAGTAAAACTTGCAAAGTATCATGGGTCTTGTAGTCTAAATTCCATTACCCACGTGGGTCATTGCCGTTCTGAGGAAAATAAAACAATATCAAGGGTGAGTTGTAAAATGTCCCGCACTGTTATGCTTGCAGTTCACACAGCGCCATCCAGCTCTACTCGTAACTGCCCCAATAAGCAGCTGAGGACCCTCCAGGATTTTGAGGCGGTGCACACTCGTGACCTGGGCAGGTCACTAAACATCAAAAAACACAGTTACCCTTTCCGGTGAGCTGCACTCGCTGGTTGGAATTATGCTGTTTCCACACAAGCAACCGAGGCTCAGACACCACTTTCCCGTAGTAGTGCCAACGCATTTCGGGCTTGGCGCCCTTCATCACAGGCAAATCTCGCAAAGAACGGCAAGCTGTGACCACAAGAATGTTCCCTTATTTATTCACAAACTCCACACAGGTGAGTAAAACTTGCAAAGTATCATGGGTCTTGTAGTCTAAATTCCATTACCCACGTGGGTCGTTGCCGTTCTGAGGAAAATAAAACAATATCAAGGGTGAGTTGTAAAATGTCCAGCACTGTTATGCTTGCAGTTCACACAGCGCCATCCAGCTCTACTCTTAACTGCCCCAATAAGCAGCTGAGGACCCTCCAGGAATTTGAGGCGGTGCACACTCGTGACCTGGGCAGGTCACTAAACATCAAAAAACACAGTTACCCTCTCCGGTGAGCTGCACTCGCTGGTTGGAATTATGCTGTTTCCACACAAGCAACCCAGGCTCAGACACCACTTTCCCGTAGTAGTGCCAACGCGTTTCGGGCTTGGCGCCCTTCATCACAGGCAAATCTCGCAAAGAACGGCAAGCTGTGACCACAAGAATGTTCCCTTATTTATTCACAAACTCCACACAGGTGAGTAAAACTTGCAAAGTATCATGGGTCTTGTAGTCTAAATTCCATTACCCACGTGGGTCGTTGCCGTTCTGAGGAAAATAAAACAATATCAAGGGTGAGTTGTAAAATGTCCTGCACTGTTATGCTTGCAGTTCACACAGCGCCATCCAGCTCTACTCGTAACTGCCCCAATAAGCAGCTGAGGACCATCCAGGATTTTGAGGCGGTGCACACTCGTGACCTGGGCAGGTCACTAAACATCAAAAAACACAGTTACCCTTTCCGGTGAGCTGGACTCGCTGGTTGGAATTATGCTGTTTCCACACAAGCAACCCAGGCTCAGACCCCACTTTCCCGTAGTAGTGCCAACGCGTTTCGGGCTTGGCGCCCTTCATCACAGGCAAATCTCGCAAAGAACGGCAAGCTGTGACCACAAGAATGTTCCCTTATTTATTCACAAACTCCACACAGGTGAGTAAAACTTGCAAAGTATCATGGGTCTTGTAGTCTAAATTCCATTACCCACGTGGTTCAGTTGCCGTTCTGAGGAAAATAAAACAATATCAAGGGTGAGTTGTAAAATGTCCCGCACTGTTATGCTTGCAGTTCACACAGCGCCATCCAGCTCTACTCGTAACTGCCCCAATAAGCAGCTGAGGACCCTCCAGGATTTTGAGGCGGTGCACACTCGTGACCTGGGCAGGTCACTAAACATCAAAAAACACAGTTACCCTTTCCGGTGAGCTGCACTCGCTGGTTGGAATTATGCTGTTTCCACACAAGCAACCCAGGCTCAGACACCACTTTCCCGTAGTAGTGCCAACGCGTTTCGGGCTTGGCGCCCTTCATCACAGGCAAATCTCGCAAAGAACGGCAAGCTGTGACCACAAGAATGTTCCATTATTTATTCACAAACTCCACACAGGTGAGTAAAACTTGCAAAGTATCATGGGTCTTGTAGTCTAAATTCCATTACCCACGTGGGTCGTTGCCGTTCTGAGGAAAATAAAACAATATCAAGGGTGAGTTGTAAAATGTCCCGCACTGTTATGCTTGCAGTTCACACAGCGCCATCCAGCTCTACTCGTAACTGCCCCAATAAGCAGCTGAGGACCCTCCAGGATTTTGAGGCGGTGCACACTCGTGACCTGGGCAGGTCACTAAACATCAAAAAACACAGTTACCTTTTCCGGTGAGCTGCACTCGCTGGTTGAAATTATGCTGTTTCCACACAAGCAACCCAGGCTCAGACACCACTTTCCCGTAGTAGTGCCAACGCGTTTCGGGCTTGGCGCCCTTCATCACAGGCAAATCTCGCAAAGAACGGCAAGCTGTGACCACAAGAATGTTCCCTTATTTATTCACAAACTCCACACAGGTGAGTAAAACTTGCAAAGTATCATGGGTCTTGTAGTCTAAATTCCATTACCCACGTGGGTCGTTGCCGTTCTGAGGAAAATAAAACAATATCAAGGGTGAGTTGTAAAATGTCCCGCACTGTTATGCTTGCAGTTCACACAGCGCCATCCAGCTCTACTCGTAACTGCCCCAATAAGCAGCTGAGGACCCTCCAGGATTTTGAGGCGGTGCACACTCGTGACCTGGGCAGGTCACTAAACATCAAAAAACACAGTTACCCTTTCCGGTGAGCTGCATTCGCTGGTTGGAATTATGCTGTTTCCACACAAGCAACCCAGGCTCAGACACCACTTTCCCGTAGAAGTGCCAACGCGTTTCGGGCTTGGCGCCCTTCATCACAGGCAAATCTCGCAAAGAACGGCAAGCTGTGACCACAAGAATGTTCCCTTATTTATTCACAAACTCCACACAGGAGAGTAAAACTTGCAAAGTATCATGGGTCTTGTAGTCTAAATTCCATTACCCACGTGGGTCATTGCCGTTCTGAGGAAAATAAAACAATATCAAGGGTGAGTTGTAAAATGTCCCGCACTGTTATGCTTGCAGTTCACACAGCGCCATCCAGCTCTACTCGTAACTGCCCCAATAAGCAGCTGAGGACCCTCCAGGATTTTGAGGCGGTGCACACTCGTGACCTGGGCAGGTCACTAAACATCAAAAAACACAGTTACCCTTTCCGGTGAGCTGCACTCGCTGGTTGGAATTATGCTGTTTCCACACAAGCAACCGAGGCTCAGACACCACTTTCCCGTAGTAGTGCCAACGCATTTCGGGCTTGGCGCCCTTCATCACAGGCAAATCTCGCAAAGAACGGCAAGCTGTGACCACAAGAATGTTCCCTTATTTATTCACAAACTCCACACAGGTGAGTAAAACTTGCAAAGTATCATGGGTCTTGTAGTCTAAATTCCATTACCCACGTGGGTCGTTGCCGTTCTGAGGAAAATAAAACAATATCAAGGGTGAGTTGTAAAATGTCCAGCACTGTTATGCTTGCAGTTCACACAGCGCCATCCAGCTCTACTCTTAACTGCCCCAATAAGCAGCTGAGGACCCTCCAGGAATTTGAGGCGGTGCACACTCGTGACCTGGGCAGGTCACTAAACATCAAAAAACACAGTTACCCTCTCCGGTGAGCTGCACTCGCTGGTTGGAATTATGCTGTTTCCACACAAGCAACCCAGGCTCAGACACCACTTTCCCGTAGTAGTGCCAACGCGTTTCGGGCTTGGCGCCCTTCATCACAGGCAAATCTCGCAAAGAACGGCAAGCTGTGACCACAAGAATGTTCCCTTATTTATTCACAAACTCCACACAGGTGAGTAAAACTTGCAAAGTATCATGGGTCTTGTAGTCTAAATTCCATTACCCACGTGGGTCGTTGCCGTTCTGAGGAAAATAAAACAATATCAAGGGTGAGTTGTAAATGTCCTGCACTGTTATGCTTGCAGTTCACACAGCGCCATCCAGCTCTACTCGTAACTGCCCCAATAAGCAGCTGAGGACCATCCAGGATTTTGAGGCGGTGCACACTCGTGACCTGGGCAGGTCACTAAACATCAAAAACACAGTTACCCTTTCCGGTGAGCTGGACTCGCTGGTTGGAATTATGCTGTTTCCACACAAGCAACCCAGGCTCAGACCCCACTTTCCCGTAGTAGTGCCAACGCGTTTCGGGCTTGGCGCCCTTCATCACAGGCAAATCTCGCAAAGAACGGCAAGCTGTGACCACAAGAATGTTCCCTTATTTATTCACAAACTCCACACAGGTGAGTAAAACTTGCAAAGTATCATGGGTCTTGTAGTCTAAATTCCATTACCCACGTGGTTCGTTGCCGTTCTGAGGAAAATAAAACAATATCAAGGGTGAGTTGTAAAATGTCCCGCACTGTTATGCTTGCAGTTCACACAGCGCCATCCAGCTCTACTCGTAACTGCCCCAATAAGCAGCTGAGGACCCTCCAGGATTTTGAGGCGGTGCACACTCGTGACCTGGGCAGGTCACTAAACATCAAAAAACACAGTTACCCTTTCCGGTGAGCTGCACTCGCTGGTTGGAATTATGCTGTTTCCACACAAGCAACCCAGGCTCAGACACCACTTTCCCGTAGTAGTGCCAACGCGTTTCGGGCTTGGCGCCCTTCATCACAGGCAAATCTCGCAAAGAACGGCAAGCTGTGACCACAAGAATGTTCCATTATTTATTCACAAACTCCACACAGGTGAGTAAAACTTGCAAAGTATCATGGGTCTTGTAGTCTAAATTCCATTACCCACGTGGGTCGTTGCCGTTCTGAGGAAAATAAAACAATATCAAGGGTGAGTTGTAAATGTCCCGCACTGTTATGCTTGCAGTTCACACAGCGCCATCCAGCTCTACTCGTAACTGCCCCAATAAGCAGCTTAGGACCCTCCAGGATTTTGAGGCGGTGGCACACTCGTGACCTGGGCAGGTCACTAAACATCAAAAACACAGTTACCCTTTCCGGTGAGCTGCACTCGCTGGTTGGAATTATGCTGTTTCCACACAAGCAACCCAGGCTCAGACACCACTTTCCTGTAGTAGTGCCAACGCGTTTCGGGCTTGGCGTCCTTCATCACAGGCAAATCTCGCAAAGAACGGCAAGCTGTGACCACAAGAATGTTCCCTTATTTATTCACAAACTCCACACAGGTGAGTAAAACTTGCAAAGTATCATGGGTCTTGTAGTCTAAATTCCATTACCCACGTGGGTCGTTGCCGTTCTGAGGAAAATAAAACAATATCAAGGGTGAGTTGTAAAATGTCCCGCACTGTTATGCTTGCAGTTCACACAGCGCCATCCAGCTCTACTCGTAACTGCCCCAATAAGCAGCTGAGGACCCTCCAGGATTTTGAGGCGGTGCACACTCGTGACCTGGGCAGGTCACTAAACATCAAAAACGCAGTTACCCTTTCCGGTGAGCTGCACTCGCTGGTTGGAATTATGCTGTTTCCACACAAGCAACCCAGGCTCAGACACCACTTTCCCGTAGTAGTGCCAACGCGTTTCGGGCTTGGCGCCCTTCATCACAGGCAAATCTCGCAAAGAACGGCAAGCTGTGACCACAAGAATGTTCCCTTATTTATTCACAAACTCCACACTGGTGAGTAAAACTTGCAAAGTATCATGGGTCTTGTAGTCTAAATTCCATTACCCACGTGGGTCGTTGCCGTTCTGAGGAAAATAAAACAATATCAAGGGTGAGTTGTAAAATGTCCCGCACTGTTATGCTTGCAGTTCACACAGCGCCATCCAGCTCTACTCTTAACTGCCCCAATAAGCAGCTGAGGACCCTCCAGGATTTTGAGGCGGTGCACACTCGTGACCTGGGCAGGTCACTAAACATCAAAAAACACAGTTACCCTTTCCGGTGAGCTGCACTCGCTGGTTGGAATTATGCTGTTTCCACACAAGCAACCCAGGCTCAGACACCACTTTCCCGTAGTAGTGCCAACGCATTTCGGGCTTGGCGCCCTTCATCACAGGCAAATCTCGCAAAGAACGGCAAGCTGTGACCACAAGAATGTTCCCTTATTTATTCACAAACTCCACACAGGTGAGTAAAACTTGCAAAGTATCATGGGTCTTGTAGTCTAAATTCCATTACCCACGTGGGTCGTTGCCGTTCTGAGGAAAATAAAACAATATCAAGGGTGAGTTGTAAAATGTCCTGCACTGTTATGCTTGCAGTTCACACAGCGCCATCCAGCTCTACTCGTAACTGCCCCAATAAGCAGCTGAGGACCCTCCAGGATTTTGAGGCGGTGCACACTCGTGACCTGGGCAGGTCACTAAACATCAAAAACACAGTTACCCTTTCCGGTGAGCTGCACTCGCTGGTTGGAATTATGCTGTTTCCACACAAGCAACCCAGGCTCAGACCCCACTTTCCCGTAGTAGTGCCAACGCGTTTCGGGCTTGGCGCCCTTCATCACAGGCAAATCTCGCAAAGAACGGCAAGCTGTGACCACAAGAATGTTCCCTTATTTATTCACAAACTCCACACAGGTGAGTAAAACTTGCAAAGTATCATGGGTCTTGTAGTCTAAATTCCATTACCCACGTGGGTCGTTGCCGTTCTAAGGAAAATAAAACAATATCAAGGGTGAGTTGTAAATGTCCCGCACTGTTATGCTTGCAGTTCACACAGCGCCATCCAGCTCTACTCGTAACTGCCCCAATAAGCAGCTGAGGACCCTCCAGGATTTTGAGGCGGTGCACACTCGTGACCTGGGCAGGTCACTAAACATCAAAAACACAGTTACCCTTTCCGGTGAGCTGCACTCGCTGGTTGGAATTATGCTGTTTCCACACAAGCAACCCAGGCTCAGACACCACTTTCCCGTAGTAGTGCCAACGCGTTTCGGGCTTGGCGCCCTTCATCACAGGCAAATCTCGCAAAGAACGGCAAGCTGTGACCACAAGAATGTTCCCTTATTTATTCACAAACTCCACACAGGTGAGTAAAACTTGCAAAGTATCATGGGTCTTGTAGTCTAAATTCCATTACCTACGTGGGTCGTTGCCGTTCTGATGAAAATAAAACAATATCAAGGGTGAGTTGTAAAATGTCCCGCACTGTTATGCTTGCAGTTCACACAGCGCCATCCAGCTCTACTCGTAACTGCCCCAATAAGCAGCTGAGGACCCTCCAGGATTTTGAGGCGGTGCACACTCGTGACCTGGGCAGGTCACTAAACATCAAAAACACAGTTACCCTTTCCGGTGAGCTGCACTCGCTGGTTGGAATTATGCTGTTTCCACACAAGCAACCCAGGCTCAGACACCACTTTCCCGTAGTAGTGCTAACGCGTTTCGGGCTTGGCGCCCTTCATCACAGGCAAATCTCGCAAAGAACGGCAAGCTGTGACCACAAGAATGTTCCCTTATTTATTCACAAACTCCACACAGGTGAGTAAAACTTGCAAAGTATCATGGGTCTTGTAGTCTAAATTCCATTACCCACGTGGGTCGTTGCCGTTCTGAGGAAAATAAAACAATATCAAGGGTGAGTTGTAAATGTCCCGCACTGTTATGCTTGCAGTTCACACAGCGCCATCCAGCTCTACTCTTAACTGCCCCAATAAGCAGCTGAGGACCCTCCAGGATTTTGAGGTGGTGCACACTCGTGCCCTGGGCAGGTCACTAAACATCAAAAACACAGTTACCCTTTCCGGTGAGCTGCACTCGCTGGTTGGAATTATGCTGTTTACACACAAGCAACCCAGGCTCAGACACCACTTTCCTGTAGTAGTGCCAACGCGTTTCGGGCTTGGCGCCCTTCATCACAGGCAAATCTCGCAAAGAACGGCAAGCTGTGACCACAAGAATGTTCCCTTATTTATTCACAAACTCCACACAGGTGAGTAAAACTTGCAAAGTATCATGGGTCTTGTAGTCTAAATTCCATTACCCACGTGGGTCGTTGCCGTTCAGGAGGAAAATAAAACAATATCAAGGGTGAGTTGTAAAATGTCCCGCACTGTTATGCTTGCAATTCACACAGCGCCATCCAGCTCTACTCGTAACTGCCCCAATAAGCAGCTGAGGACCCTGCACCGCCTCAATATCCTGGAGGGTCCTCAGCTGCTTATTGGGGCAGTTACGAGTAGAGCTGGATGGCGCTGTGTGAACTGCAAGCATAACAGTGCGGGACATTTTAAAACTCACCCTTGATATTGTTTTATTTTCCTCAGAACGGCAACGACCCACGTGGGTAATGGAATTTAGACTACAAGACCCATGATACTTTGCAAGTTTTACTCACCTGTGTGGAGTTTGTGAATAAATAAGGAACATTCTTGTGGTCACAGCTTGTCGTTCTTACGAGATTTGCCTGTGATGAAGGGCGCCAAGCCCGAAACGCGTTGGCACTACTACGGGAAAGTGGTGTCTGAGCCTGGGTTGCTTGTGTGGAAACAGCATAATTCCAACCAGCGAGTGCAGCTCACCGGAAAGGGTAACTGTGTTTTTTTATGTTTAGTGACCTGCCCAGGTCACGAGTGTGCACCGCCTCAAAATCCTGGAGGGTCCTCAGCTGCTTATTGGGGAAGTTACGAGTAGAGCTGGATGGCGCTGTGTGAACTGCAAGCATAACAGTGCGGGACATTTTACAACACACCCTTGATATTGTTTTATTTTCCTCAGAACGGCAACGACCCACGTGGGTAATGGAATTTAGACTACAAGACCCATGATACTTTGCAAGTTTTACTCACCTGTGTGGAGTTTGTGAATAAATAAGGAACATTCTTGTGGTCACAGCTTGCCGTTCTTTGCGAGATTTGCCTGTGATGAAGGGCGCCAAGTCCGAAACGCGTTGGCACTACTACGGGAAAGTGGTGTCTGAGCCTGGGTTGCTTGTGTGGAAACAGCATAATTCCAACCAGCGAGTGCAGCTCACCGGAAAGGGTAACTGTGTTTTTTGATATATATATATATATATGTATATATATTATCTACTGGCGGTCGCCAGTAGATAGTTATAGTTAGGACCTATTTTCCATAGGAAATCCGCAACATTTTATTTGAAATAACTTTGGCGCCGGTTGACGAATCTTCGCGAAATTTTCAAACTTTGTGGCCCGCTCCTATCTTGAAAGTTTTGGGGTGATTCGGCAAGCGAGGGCCGAGAAAAAAGGGGGGCCCAAAACGTGTTTTCCCATGCAATTTTCCATAGGAACCTTTCATTGCTGTTACAGCTCGAACTGTTGAACGGAATTACACCAAATTTGGCAAAAAGGTAGCCCTTGGTTCAGAGTCGTGCCTTTTGCTTAAATGGTGTAAATCCGTTCAGTAGTTCCTGAGAAAATTAAAAGTAAAATCACATATATATCTATGGCCGAGTAGGGTCCGCGTACCCTCCTGATCACGAGCTGCATGCTAATTGGCTGTCAAGTGGCTGTCAACACTCCAAATCAGGAAGTGTTGGCAGCCATTTTATGCCTCGGTAGAACCGAGGCACAGAAACAAGTGCGTAAAACGCATCAAGGGGGCAGGGTAGAAATACCCTGACCCCCTAGGTCTGCTCAGGGGGTCCCACAAAGACCCCCTGGGCAGAAAAAAGCATTTTTTTTAATTAAAAATCAGCGGGATGCGCTTAGGGTGCGCGGATCCCGCCGTAATAAAAAAAAATCACAGAAACAAGTACGCAAAACGCACAAAGGGGGCAGGGTAGAAACACCCTGACCCCCTAGGTCTGCGCAGGGGGTCCCACAAGGACCCCTGGGCAGAAAAAGCATTTAAAAAAAAAAATCGGCGGGATGCGCTTAGGGCGCGGATCCCGCCGTAATTAAAAAAATCGAAGCTCGGTCTCCCGCGCTCGAGGCTATTTTGCCCCCGGGTGGGCCAAGTCCCGGGGCATGCGGGGGTTGATTTATATTTTATAGGGGGCCTCTAAGGCCCCCCAAGCCCCAGGGACCGCCACCCCCAGGGCTTTAAAAAAAAAAAAGGGTGCGGGAGGGCTCTCTGCCCTCCCGCAGCCCCGGGGACCGCCACCCCCCGGGGCTTCTTTATTTAAATTTTAATCACCTGTGTGGGGGCTCCAGCCTCCACATGCCCCGGGACCACCACCTCCCCGGGCACTTAGAAAGAAATGTGGGGTCCGCTCGGACCCCGAGCCCCGGGGACCACCACCTCCCGGGGCTCAGTTGATGTTGGGAGGGGGGCCGCGTGGGCCCCCTCCTGGAGCCAGTGATGGCCCTGGGGACCGCCACCCCCCAGCGCCGGCTCCAGCAGTGTCCCGGGATGCCTACCCCCGGGACACTGCTGTTTGCAATGGCAGGACGGGAGCCGCGCGGCTCCCGTCCTGTCATTGTAAACTAGCTTTGCTTCATTGAAGCGAGAGCAGGAAACCTGCTCTCGCTTCAATGAAGCAAAGCATATTGCTTTTCCATAAGGGGAGCTCCATGTCAGCAGCTCCCCTTATGGAAAGCAATGCCGGCTCCCGCAGGACGCGGGGAGCCGGCGGGACCGCAGTGGGATTGGGGACCCCCCACGGTCCCCAACGAGTGGCCAGGCCCCAGGGGATGGGGTCCCCGGGCCACTAGTGGCCCGGGAGGGGCCACACAGCCCCCTCCCAAAAAAGGATTTATTTTTTTAATAAATAAAAACGCAAAGGCCGGCCTCTCGGGGATGGGATCCCCGGGCCTTAAATGAGCCTGGAGGAGGGGGCCACGCAGCCCCCTCCGAATATTTTATTTAAAAACAGTGGGCATGCCCCGGGGATGGGGTCCCCGGGGCCAATAGAGGCCCAGGGAAGGGGGCCACGCGGCCCCTTCCCGTTTTTTTTGCTTTTAAAAATAAAAAGAAATGCACAGGCCCCGGGAATGGGGTCCCTGGTGCCAAAGTGGTCGAGGGAAGGGGGCCACGCAGCCCCCTCCCATACAAAAAAAAAAGAAAAAAAGACCGGCATCGTGCCGGAGGCCCCGCCCCTACCTGCAGCAGTCTGCAAACGCGCCCCCTGGTGCGTTGTAAAAGGGGAAGTAATTCCCCTGAATACTGGGGGTCCCTGGGGTCAACTAGCCCACCAGGAACCTCCAGTATGCGCCAGGGAGCTGCGTTGCAGAGAGGTGTACAGAGGCCACGCCCTTTTACATCTCTCTGCAACGCAGCTCTGTGGCGCTTTTTGGAGGCACATGGTGGGCTAGTTGGACTCCAGGGACCCTCAGGATTCAAGGGGACTTAATCCCCCAACTTAAAATGCGCCACGGGGCGCGTTTGCACAGTGGTGAAGGGAGGGGCGGGGCTTCAGGTGACATGTGTGCAAACACGCCCGTGGCGTGTTTTAAGATGGGGAATTAAATGCCCTTCAATACTGAGGGTCTCTGGGGGCTAACTAGCCCACCATGTACGTCCAGAGCGCTACAGAGCTGCGTTGCAGAGAGGTGTAAAAGGGGCGTGGCCTCTGAACACCTCTCTGCAACGCAGCTCCCTGGCGCATACTGGAGGTACAGGGTGGGCTAGTTGGGCCCTCATGATTCAAGGGGACTTAATCCCCCAACTTAAAACACGCCACGGGGTGCGTTTGCACAGTGGTGAAGGGAGGGGCGGGGCACGTTATAGTTAGAAATTAGCATTTAAAACCTTTGAAATTCACTTAAAAAACCATAGGTGTCAGGCACATTATAGTTAGAAATTAGTATTTAAAAACCTTTGAAATTCACTGAAAAAACCATAGGTTTCAGACACGTTATAGTTAGAAATTAGCATTTAAAAACCTTTGAAATTCACTTAAAAACCATAGGTTTCAGGCACGTTATAGTTAGAAATTAGCATTTAAAAAACCTTTGAAATTCACTGAAAAAACCATAGGTTTTAGGACAGTTATAGTTAGTTGGACATTGCACTCGTACAAAACCCGTGAAATTCCCCCGTTATAGTTAGTTCAGCGAACTATAACTCGCGCCCCCGCAATGCACTGCTGATGACGTCACATATTATATCACTCATGACATGGTCAGTGACATCACTGATGACATCTCAAATGACATCACTGATGACATCACTGATGACATCATCCAGTGACTGTGTGTTTCTGTAAAGTTTAAATATGTTTAATATACATAGGGAAAGGCGTATTGAAGAATGAGTGGGTGTATAAGTGTCTGAATGGATGATTTAGAGGGTGCGTGACTGACTCAATAACTGAGTGATTAAACGTATCTTACTGAATGCATGGGTTAGTGACTAAACTGTGTGAATGTCTGTATCCGTCTCTATGTTGGTGTGTAAGCGGCTGCATGGGTTTGTGAATAGCTACATGAGTGTCTATATGGGTTATTTATTGGTTGTCTGAGTATCTGTATGGGTGCATGAGTGTTTGTGTGGGTGGGGTGTGTGTGACTCTGTACATAGATGTGTGAGTGGGTGAATCACTGGGTGCATGATTTCAAGTGTGCATCTGTGATGGACTGCTTGGGTGGGTGAGTGTGTGTATGGGTGTGTTAGTGAGTGAATGTATATCTCAGTGGTACATGTGTGAGTAACTACATATGTGAAAGGCAGTATATATGTGTGTTGGAGTATTTAAATGGCTATAAGTGAGAGTGTGTGATTGTGAGAGTGGCTGTGTGGATGAGTGTGTGCTTGTATCAGTGATTGTATAACAGCGTAAGAATGTGCTAGTATTTGTAGGAGTAAGTGAGCTGGTGTGTGTATAACTGTATAGGTGAGTAAATGGCAGTGTGATTAATTATTTGCATGACTGACTAGGTGTGTGAGTACCTCTATGGATGAGTGGTGGCGTGTGAGTGTCTATGTAGGTGTATGAGTGCATATGATAGTCCTGTACTGAGTGACCGTAAGTATGAGTGACTGTACTGGTGAGTGAGTGGATGTGTGTGTAGACCTAAGAATCAATGAGTGTGTATGTAGTTATTGGTGTTGGAGTGTCTATGGTTTTGAGAATGGCAGTCTGTTATTTACAGTGGGTGTATCAAAAGTTATATTAGGGTGTGAGAAGATGCATCAAATTATCACATGGATGAGGTCATCAGTGATGTCATCAGTGATGTCATTTGAGATGTCATCAGTGATGTCATCAGTGATGTCACTGACCATGTCATGAGTGATGTAATATGTGACGTCATCAGCAGTGCATTGCGGGGGCTCGAGTTATAGTTCGCTGAACTAACTATAACGGGGGAATTTCACGGGTTTTGTACGAGTGCAATGTCCAACTAACTATAACTGTCCCTAAAACCTATGGTTTTTTCAGTGAATTTCAAAGGTTTTTTAAATGCTAATTTCAAACTATAACGTGCCTGAAACCTATGGTTTTTTAAGTGAATATATATATATATATATATATATATATATATATATATATATATACATATATATTATCTACTGGCGGTCGCCAGTAGATAGTTATAGTTAGGACCTATTTTCCATAGGAAATCCGCGACATTCTATTTGAAATAACTCTCTTGCCGGTTGACGAATCTTCGCGAAATTTTCAAACTTTATGGCCCGCTCCGGTCCGCTCCTACCCTGAAAGTCTCGGGGTGATTCATCAAGCGGGGGCTGAGAAAAAAGGGGGGTCCCAAAACGTGTTTTCCCCATTCATTTTCCCATAGGAAACTTTAGACACGGCTACAGCCCGAACTGCTGAACGGAATTACACCAAATTTGGCAAAGAGGTAGTTCTTGGTTCAGAAAGAACCCTTTTGTTAAATGGTGTAAATCTGTTCAGTAGTTGCGGAGAAATTAAAAAATAAGAGTCAAAAAATCAATTTCCCATAGGAAACTTTATGCAAGGCTACAGCCCGAACTGCTGAACTGAATTACACCAAATTTGGCAAAGAGGTAGTTCTTGGTTCAGAAAGAACCCTTTTTGTTAAATGGTGTAAATCCGTTCAGTAGTTGCTGAGAAAATCAAAAGTAAAAACGCATATATATCTGGGCGGAGGCCAACCACACATGTCATCGTGAGATCTGATTGGCTGTCAGCACTTCATCCTGGAATTGCTGGCAGCCATCTTGAGACCAATATACATGATAGTACCCCATTGAAATGCCTTGTAGTGAATCAAAGATTTTGAGGGTTACCAAAAGGAGAACTATTAAGGGTGATAACAGACTTTAGTTACATTAGAATTCATTTGTTGATGGTACCATACTAATTTCAGGAATTGTGGTGTGTTCTAAGGTGATATTACCCTGTGAAAAACCTTCTGCTGGGATATCATGAATCATGTTTGAGAGAAAACTATTTTCACATGCTTGTCCCATACAGTTTTGGAAGGTGCTCCAGAAGCTAAAATGAGAGCATATTTTCTGTAAATTCACATTATCTTTCTCAGTCATGTGAGAATGAAGTCTGACATTCTCAGTAAAACATGTACATCCAACAAGGGCAGAGCCTGTCAGTTGATGCCTTTGTGTTCTACTGCAGCTTCCCAGAGTGTTCTAAAGAACAACTAGCGTGCTAACAGCCTTACTTATGACAAAAGTATGGCACACCTGAAGCCATCTTGATTGGAATAAACTGGTAACACTTAAAACATTTAATTTAAAAAGGAACACAATGATGGGGTTAATTTTGTCATAAAAATTATGGGTAGTGCTGTAGAAAGAAAAATTAGGACATGTTTCAAGTGTGATCTCAAATATCTTCCTGTTATATTTCAACAGGAGCAGCCTGCCAGTTGATGCCTTTGTGTTCTACTGCAGCTTCCCAGAGTGTTCTAAAGAACAACTAGAGCGCTAACAGCCTTACTTATGACAAAAGTATGGCACACCGGAAGCCATCTTGATTGGAATAAACCGTTAATACTTAAAACATTTAATTTAAAAAGGAACAAAATGAGGGGGTTCTTTTTAAATAGAAATTATGGTTAGTGCTGCAGAAAGAAAAATGAGGGCATGTTTTAAGTGAGATCTCAAATCCTCTTCTATTTCATTAGAAAATTCTGACATGCAGACTGAAACAATCACTTTCAATACCAGCAGCAGACTTCCAGTTAACTCCCTGGTGAGCAGTAGCTTTAGTACAGTGATCTAATGAGCAACTAGAGTGCTAACATTCTGAATTTATGGCAAATGTGAGACACATCTGAATGCCTTCTTGATGGAATCAAAGTAAAAAACTGAAAGCATTTCCTACTGAGGAGACTGCAGTAAATGAGGAAATTAGGAAACTTCATAACAAAGAAGTCTTCCAAGATGGCCACCAGAGAAAAAAGAGCCCAAATGTAGCACAAATATTACCCAGATGTAGCCCACATATAGCCCAATGACAAAAGTGTGCAAAACACTTTTTATTTTTAGTTTTTTTGTAGTTTTATGTAGTGCAGACTGGTCAGGTATTGGAGCGTTGCATCTTAAAACATGACCCCCTACACTACAAAAACACTACTGCACTACTCTAAACCCTAAAACACTACCCCAGCACGACTCCCTACACTACACAAGCACCACTGCACTATCCTAAACCCTAAAACACTACCCCCAGCATGACCCCCTACACTACACAAACACCACTGCACTACCCTAAACCCTAAAACACTACCCCCAGCACGATCCCCTACACTACCCAAACACCACTGCACTAACCTAAATCCTAAAACAATACCCCCAGCACGACCCCCTACACTACCCAAACACCACTGCACTACCCTAAAACATGACCCCCTACACTACACAAACACCACTGCACTACCCTAAACCCTAAAACACTACCCCCAGCACGACCCCCTACACTACACAAGCACCACTGCACTACCCAAACCCTAAAACACTACCCCCAGAACGACCCCCTACACTGCCCGAACACCACTGCACTGCCCTAAACCTTGAAACACCAGCCCCTGCACGACCCCCTACACTGTTCTAACACCACTGCACTGCCCTAAACCCTGAAACACCACCCCCAGCACGACCCCCTACACTGCCCGAACACCACTGCACTGCCCTAAACCCTGAAACACCAGCCCCAGCATGACCCCCTACACTGCCTGAACACCACTGCACTGCCCTAAACCCTGAAACACTACCCCCAGCACGACCCCCTACACTGCCGAACACCACTGCACTGCCCTAAACCCTGAAACACCACCCCCTTCACGACCCCCTACACTGCCCGAACACCACTGCACTGCCCTAAACCCTGAAACACCACCCCCAGCACGGCCCCCTACACTGCCCAAACACCACTGCACTGCCCTAAACCCTGAAACACTATCCCCAGCAAGACCCCCTACACTGCCCAAACACCACTCCACTGCCCTAAACCCTGAAACATCACCCCCAGCAAGACCCCTTACACTGCCCGAACACCACTGCCCTAAACCCTGAAACACCACCCCCAGCACGACCCCCTACACTGCCCGAACACCACTGCACTGCCCTAAACCCTGAAACACCACCCCCAGCACGACCCCCTATACTGCCCGAACACCATTGCTCTGCCCAAAACCCTGAAACACAAGCACCAGCACGACCCCCTACACTGCCCGAACACCACTGCACTGCCCTAAACCCTGAAACACCAGCCCCAGCACGACCCCCTACACTGCCCGAACACCACTGCACTACCCTAAACCCATAAACACCACCCCCAGCACGACCCCCTACACTGCCTGAGCACCACTGCACTGCCCTAAACCCTGAAACACCAGCCCCAGCATGACCCCCTACACTGCACCGAACACCACTGCACTGCCCTAAACCCTGAAACACCAGCCCCAGCATGACCCCCTACACTGCCCGAACACCACTGCACTGCCCTAAACCGTGAAACACTAGCCCCAGCAAGACCCCCTACACTGCCAGAACACCATTGCACTGCCCTAAACCCTGAAACACCAGCCCCAGCACAACCCCCTACACTGCCCGAACACCACTGCACTGCCCTAAACCCTGAAACACCACCCCATGCACAACCCCCTACACTGCCCAAACACCACTGCACTGCCCTAAACCCTGAAACACCACC
Organism: Calotriton arnoldi; assembly: GCA_963921515.1. Classification (NCBI taxonomy): domain Eukaryota; kingdom Metazoa; phylum Chordata; class Amphibia; order Caudata; family Salamandridae; genus Calotriton; species Calotriton arnoldi. The sequence continues at coordinate 113,975 of CAWUFW010020399.1, forward strand.
CCCAGCACGACACCCTACACTGCCCGAACACCACTGCACTGCCCTAAACCCTGAAACATCACCCCCAGCAAGACCCCCTACACTGCCCGAACACCACTGCCCTAAACCCTGAAACACCACCCCCAGCAAGACCCCCTACACTGCCCAAACACCACTGCACTGCCCTAAACCCTGAAACACCAGCCCCAGCACGACCCCCTACATTGCCCGAACACCACTGCACTGCCCTAAACCCTGAAACACCACCCCCTGCATGACCCACTACACTGCCCGAACACCACTGCACTGCCCTAAACCCTGAAACACCATTCCCCCTGCACGACCCCCTACTCTGCCCGAACACTACTGCACTAGCCTAAACCCTGAAACACCAGCCCCAGCACGACCCCCTACACTGCCCGAACACCACTGCACTGCCCTAAACCCTGAAACACCAGCCCCAGCAGGACCCCTACACTGCCCGAACACCACTGCACTGCCCTAAACCCTGAAACACCACCCCCAGCACGACCCCCTACACTGCCGAACACCACTGCACTGCCCTAAACCCTGAAACACCACCCCCTTCACGACCCCCTACACTGCCCGAACACCACTGCACTGCCCTAAACCCTGAAACACCACCCCCAGCACGGCCCCCTACACTGCCCAAACACCACTGCACTGCCCTAAACCCTGAAACACTATCCCCAGCAAGACCCCTACACTGCCCAAACACCACTCCACTGCCCTAAACCCTGAAACATCACCCCCAGCAAGACCCCCTACACTGCCCGAACACCACTGCCCTAAACCCTGAAACACCACCCCCAGCACGACCCCCTACACTGCCCGAACACCACTGCACTGCCCTAAACCCTGAAACACCACCCCCAGCACGACCCCCTATACTGCCCGAACACCATTGCTCTGCCCAAAACCCTGAAACACAAGCACCAGCACGACCCCCTACACTGCCCGAACACCACTGCACTGCCCTAAACCCTGAAACACCAGCCCCAGCATGACCCCCTACACTGCCCGAACACCACTGCACTACCCTAAACCCATAAACACCACCCCCAGCACGACCCCCTACACTGCCTGAGCACCACTGCACTGCCCTAAACCCTGAAACACCAGCCCCAGCATGACCCCCTACACTGCACGAACACCACTGCACTGCCCTAAACCCTGAAACACCAGCCCCAGCATGACCCCCTACACTGCCCGAACACCACTGCACTGCCCTAAACCGTGAAACACTAGCCCCAGCACGACCCCCTACACTGCCAGAACACCATTGCACTGCCCTAAACCCTGAAACACCAGCCCCAGCACAACCCCCTACACTGCCCGAACACCACTGCACTGCCCTAAACCCTGAAACACCACCCTGTGCACAACCCCCTACACTGCCCAAACACCACTGCACTGCCCTAAACCCTGAAACACCACCCCCAGCACGACACCCTACACTGCCCGAACACCACTGCACTGCCCTAAACCCTGAAACATCACCCCCAGCAAGACCCCCTACACTGCCCGAACACCACTGCCCTAAACCCTGAAACACCACCCCCAGCAAGACCCCCTACACTGCCCGAACACCACTGCACTGCCCTAAACCCTGAAACACCAGCCCCAGCACGACCCCCTACATTGCCCGAACACCACTGCACTGCCCTAAACCCTGAAACACCACCCCCTGCATGACCCACTACACTGCCCGAACACCACTGCACTGCCCTAAACCCTGAAACACCATTCCCCCTGCACGACCCCCTACTCTGCCCGAACACTACTGCACTGGCCTAAACCCTGAAACACCATCCCCAGCAAGACCCCCTACACTGCACGAACACCCCTGCACTGCCCTAAACCCTGAAACACCACCCCCAGCAAGACCCCCTACACTGCCCGAACACCACTGCACTGCCCTAAACCCTGAAACATCACCCCCAGCAAGACCCCCTACACTGCCCGAACACCACAGCCCTAAACCCTGAAACACCACCCCCAGCAAGACCCCCTACACTGCCCGAACACCACTGCACTGCCCTAAACCCTGAAACACCAGCCCCAGCACGACCCCCTACATTGCCCGAACACCACTGCACTGCCCTAAACCCTGAAACATCACCCCCCTGCATGACCCAGTACACTGCCTGCCCGAACACCACTGCACTGCCCTAAACCCTGAAACACCACCCCCAGCACGACCCCCTACACTGCCTGAACACCATTGCACTGCCCTAAACCCTGAAACACCGCCCCCTGCACGACCCCCTACACTGCCCGAACACTACTGCACTGCCCTAAACCCTGAAACACCAGACCCAGCACGACCCCCTACACTGCCCGAACACCACTGCACTGCCCTAAACCCTGAAACACCACCCCCAGCACGACCCCCTACACTGCCCGAACACCACTGCACTGCCCTAAACCCTGAAACACCACCCCCAGCACGACCGCCTACACTGCCTGAAAACCACTGCACTGCCCTAAACCCTGAAACACCAGCCCCAGCACGACCCCTACACTGCCCGAACACCACTGCACTGCCCTAAACCCTCAAACACCAGCCCCAGCACGACCCCCTACACTGCCCGAACACCACTGCACTACCCTAAACCCTGAAACACCAGCCCCAGCAAGACCCCCTACATTGCCCGAAAACCACTGCACTGCCCTAAACCCTGAAACACCAGCCTCAGCAAGACCCCCTACACTGCCCGAACACCACTGCACTGCCCTAAACCCTGAAACACCACCCCCAGCAAGACCCCCTACACTGCCCGAACACCACTGCGCTGCCCTAAACGCTGAAACATCAGCCCCAGCAAGACCCCCTACACTGCGCGAACACAATTGCACTGCCCTAAACCCTGAAACACCACCCCCAGCAAGACCCCCTACACTGCCCGAACACCACTGTGTGAGAAGTTGGCCTGGCATATGCTGTCCACTAATTATAGTGGGCACCTTGCACCAGTCCAAACAACCCCTTATTGGAGATAGGTTAAAGACAACCTTATTGAAAGCTATCCTAGTGGTAGCTATGGAGAGCAGCCTTCAGGCTAAGTCTTGAAGGAATGTAAAGGAGCTTGTTTTACCAGTCTATAATCTCTTGAGTGATCAAATGAAAGAGCACCACACCAGGTATATATTCAAAATATATGTATTTATTGCTAAACACACCCCTCTAGTCTCTTTATGAGGCTAGAGTTCGAAGTACATAAGTTAGAAGTTATTAAATCACAGTAATAGCACAAATACACGTTTGTTCCCTAGGGGCGTACCAAACCATATACCAATAAAGTGGTATGCGAACCATGACTGAACTAGACACTAGGCCTAGAGCCTCTAGAAGTGCTTGGACCACAAGGAACCACCCAAGGTAGTGACACAGGGGACCCACGGGAGACGCGTGCAGTGTAAATACACAACCGCGATACGCCGTTGACTTCTATGGAGAAAGTCGGGATCGGGAAATTAGAGAAAAGGGACACTTAAAAAGAGGACTAGGACAAAACCCTTTGAGATCTAGGACTTTGAAGAGTCTCTACCCACGGGAGCACCGGAGTACTCGTGTTACCTCACCCAGGGAAGCCGGGTGCATAGGTGCCTTTCGGGGTCGGGTTTCGTCGTCGATTCGAATGGCGATCTGCTGCAAAGTGCTGCTGGCGGCCAAGAGAAAAGTGTCCGGGTGGATCCAAGAGTGGATCGGAGTTCTGAAGAACCTGAAAGCAGAGGGGACAGAGTCTGGGTCACTAGCCAGTGACCAGGAAGGCGATGGACAGATGCCCACCGATGTCGAGTGCTTCAGGTTCGTTGATGGTCATCTTGACTCTTCAGCCACGAGGTCCAGGAGGCGTTGTCGGCGACCAGGAGCAGGATTCGGGCTGGGACACGATGTTTGTCAAGTGCTGAGGTGTCGGCGACCGGATTGGACCCAACAAGCCTTGGCAACGGCAAGTCTTGGTGAAGATGTAGATCGTCGATGGTGCAGACCAGCAAGGTCTGTGGAACTCACCCAGCGAGGGTAAGTGAGGGCAGGCCTGGAGCAACCAGGATGCCAAGTAAGAAAAGGATTGGCCTTCGTTAAGGGCTACTAGCCAACGGGCTAGCGACCGCAAAGGAGCCTCATGACGCCGCACGTGGATCTGGCTTACAGGACACTCATGGAGTGGGGCCCAGTGATCTTCGGTGCAAGTGGTGCTGGAGGCTAGGGCTACTCGGAGCCCAAAGCACGACTTCTTGGGAGACCCAGAAGAGGATGCACTTGCAAATGTGCTCAGTGTCCAGGGGTCACGGTCTCAAGTCACCCACGATAGCCACGGGCCTCAGCTTTGCTGGGGACTCAGGGTAGCCTTGGTGAAGTCTGAGAATCTACCTCTGGTGATGCAATGACTTCGGCGTCCGACGGGAGCTTCAGAAATGCGAACCGGACAGATGCTTCTTTGGTGCCTGCCAAGCAGGGGAGTCACTCCTTGACCCCAAGGGAGATTCATCTGTCCTCTAATCGTGAGTAGAGCGTCAAAGGTCCAGGATTCAGTTACAGAGTTTCGTCCAGGGATAATCTAAAGTCCTAAGGACTGGGTTCCTACCTTTATACTACAGATAGGGGTTGGACTACTCTGTGGCCCCACCTATGGGTGGGTCAGGGCAGTGGGGTGGCTACACCCCTTTCCCTTTGTCCAGTTCACGCCAAAGCAGGGGCTGCAAGCCCCTGATCCGGTTTGAACTGGGGTATGCACAGGGACACCAAATGTGCCCCCAGTGCAGGACTTCAAAGCACCCGAAAGTGCTCCCGCCCAGCCCCATACACATTATCCTGTCTGGGGAGGTGGTCACACCTCCCTGGGACAGGAAACCTATTGTCCAGGCCTCCCCTACCGGAGTTTCGTCCAGCAGCAGGAGGCCAGACTCGTGTCTGTGGCAGCAGCATCCATTTTGTGATGCCAGGGCTCTGGAAAGAAGTTACCGGACTAGTCAGAGTTAACATGTCTTTCCCTCTAGAAGGGTGGAATGCTACCCCCGCCGCCAGGATTGGCGGGGGGTAGTATTCCAAGATGTTTGACACCAAACACGACATGTTTAGGTGCAGCCATTCCAAAGTTAGCATTTTACCGCGAGGATATAATGCGCTTAAGAGTATATGGTCAGGCTGCACTACAAACAGCATCAGAGATGGTCTCCGAACGCTGCAGAGGGGCCCTGCTCATGCAGGGGCACCCTCTCACATAGGAACCATGCACTCTGCCTTTAGGATTGATAAGGCCTGCCTTAGGAGTGACTTATAGGTTTATATGTGTGTATGTATTTCGTGATATAGATAACCTATATCACAGTAAGGGGTGCATGCACCACCTTACCCAGGCTGCAGTAGCAGACCTGTGGTGTCAGTTTGGATGGGCTTCCAGGGGTGGCATAATACATGCTGCAGCCCCTGGCAGGCCTCTGAGGTACCTATGCCCTTGGTACATAGTATACCATATACTAGGGACTTATAAGGGCACTCCAGATTCCAATCAGTGATGTGCCTAAGGCACATGGAAACCATTTTAGAGAGGAAGCAGCTAGGCTGGGGTTCTGATTAGCAGGGCCCCAGCCAGACTAATGTCGAAAAACAGTGAAGCATCAGCAAAAAGTGGGGGTACCCATGTGAAGCAGATCCTACTCTCCTACACAACCCCCCCAAACGTAGGGACAATAAACTAACCTTGCCCAGTTAAGTCTTCATGTTCTAAGTGGAAATACCTAGAGAGTCCATCTGCATTCGCATGGTTACTTCCAGGCCTATGTTCCACTGTAAAGTCCATCCCCTGTAGGGAAATGGACCACCTAAGCAGTTTGGGGTTTTCACCCTTCATTTGTTTTAGCCATAAGAGGGGCTTATGGTCTGTCTGAACCAGGAAGTGTGTACCAAACAAGTATGGCCTCAACTTCTTCAGAGCCCAGACCACAGCAAAGGCCTCCTCTCTATGGCTGACCAACGTTTCTCTCTAGGGGTCAGCCTTCTGCTAATAAAAGCTACTGGCTGATCCTGACCTTCTTCATTCAATTGTGACAGTACAGCCCCTACCCCCAATTCAGATGCATCAGTTTGAACAATGAACTTCTTGGAGTAATCAGGACTCTGCAGAATTGGAGCAGTGCACATTGCCTGCTTGAGGTCATCAAATGCCTTTTGACAGCTAACTGTCCACTGAACCTTTTTGGGCATTTTCTTAGAAGTTAAGTCATTCAGGGGTGTCACTACCTTACCCAGGCTGCAGTAGCAGACCTGTGGTGTCAGTTTGGATGGCCATCCAGGGGTGGCATAATACATGCTGCAGCCCCTGGCAGGCCTCTGAGGTACCTATGCCCTTGGTACATAGTATACCATATACTAGGGACTTATAAGGGCACTCCAGATCCCAATCAGTGATGTGCCTAAGGCACATGGAAACCATTTTAGAGAGGAAGCAGCTAGGCTGGGGTTCTGATTAGCAGGGCCCCAGCCAGACTAATGTCGAAAAACAGTGAAGCATCAGCAAAAAGTGGGGGTACCCATGTGAAGCAGATCCTACTCTCCTACACACTGCACTAAACCCGGAAACACCAGCCCCAGCAAGACAACCTACACTGCCCAAACACCACTGCACTGCCCTAAACCCTAAAACTCTACCCCCAGCATGACCCCCTACACTGCCCGAACACCACTGCACTGCCCTAAACCCTGACTCACCACCGCCCTGCACGACCCCCTACACTGCCCGAACACCACTACACTGCCCTAAACCCAGAAACACCACCCCCAGCACGACCCCCTACACTGCCCAAACACCACTGCACTGCCCTAAACCCTGAAACACCACCCCCAGCACGACCCCCTACACTGCCCGAACACCAGTGCACTGCCCTAAACCCTGAAACACCAGCCCCTGCACGACCCCCTACACTGCCCGAACACCACTGCACTGCCCTAAACCCTGAAACACCACCCCCAGCATGACCCCCTACACTGCCTGAACACCACTGCCCTAAACCCTGAAACACCACCCCCAGCAAGACCCCCTACACTGCCCGAATACCACTGCACTGCCCTAAAGCCTGAAACACCACCTCCAACACAACCCCTACACTGCCTGAACACCATTGCTCTTCCCTAAACCCTGAAACACTGCCCCCAGCAAGACCCCCTACACTGCCCGAACACCACTGCACTGCCCTAAACCCTGAAACATCATCCCCAGCAAGACCCCCTACACTGCCCGAACACCACTGCCCTAAACCCTGAAACACCACCCCAGCACGACCCCTACACTGCTCGAACACCACTGCACTGCCCTAAACCCTGAAACACCACCCCCAGCACGACCCCCTACACTGCCCGAACACCACTGCTCTGCCCAAAACACTGAAACACCAGCCCGAGCATGACCCCCTACACTGCCCGAACACAACTGCACTGCCCTAAACCCTGAAACACCAGCCCCAGCACGAACCCCTACACTGCCCGAACACCACTGCACTACCCTAAACCCAGAAACACCACCCCCAGCACGACCCCCTACAATGCCCGAGCACCACTGCCTGCACTGCCCTAAACCCTGAAACACCAGCCCCAGCACGACCCCCTACACTGCCTGAACACTACTGCACTGCCCTAAACCATGAAACACCATCCCCAGCACGACCCCCTACACTGCACGAACAACCCTGCACTGCCCTAAACACTGAAACACTACCCCCAGCAAGACCCCCTACACTGCCCGAACACCACTGCACTGCCCTAAACCCTGAAACATCACCCCCAGCAAGACCCCCTACACTGCCCGAACACCAATGCACTGCCCTAAACCCTGAAACACCACCCCCTGCATGACCCCCTACACTGCCCGAACACTACTGCACTGCCCTAAACCCTGAAACACCGCCCCCAGCATGACCCCCTACACTGCACGAACACTACTGCACTGCCCTAAACACTGAAACACTACCCCCAGCAAGACCCCCTACACTGCCCGAACACCACTGCACTGCCCTAAGCCCTGAAACATCACCCCCAGCAAGACCCCCTACACTGCCCGAACACCACTGCCCTAAACCCTGAAACACCACCCCCAGCAAGACCCCTACACTGCCCGAACAACACTGCAGTGCCCTAAACCCTAAAACACCACCCCCAGCACGACCCCCTACACTGCCCGAACACCACTGCTCTGCCCAAAACCCTGAAACACCAGCCCCAAGACGACCCCCTACACTGCCCGAACACCACTGCACGGCCCTAAACCCTGAAACACCACCCCCAGCACGACCCCCTACACTGCCCCAACACCACTGCACTGCCCTAAACCCTGAAACACCACCCCCAGCACGACCGCCTACACTGCCTGAAAACCACTGCACTGCCCTGAACCCTGAAACACCAGCCCCAGCACGACCCCCTACACTGCCCGAACACCACTGCACTGCCCTAAACCCTCAAACACCAGCCCCAGCACGACCCCCTACACTGCCCGAACACCACAGCACTACCCTAATCCCTGAAACACCACCCCCAGCAAGACCCCCTACACTGCCCGAACACCACTGCACTGCCCTAAACGCTGAAACATCAGCCCCAGCAAAACCCCTACACTGCGCGAACACCATTGCACTGCCCTAAACACTGAAACACCAACCCCAGCAAGACCCCCTACACTGACCGAACACCACTGCACTAAACCCGGAAACACCAGGCCCAGCAAGACCACCTACACTGCCCGAACACCACTGCACTGCCCAAAACCCTGAAACACCACCCCCAGCACGACACCCTACACTGCCCGAACACCACTGCACTGCCCTAAACCCTGAAACACCACCCCCAGCACGACCCCCTACACTGCCCGAGCACCACTGCACTGCCCTAAACCCTGAAACACCACCCCCTGCACGACCCCCTATACTGCCCGAACACCACTGCACTGCCCTAAACCCTAAAACTCTACCCCAGCATGACCCCCTACACTGCCCGAACACCACTGCACTGCCCTAAACCCTGACTCACCACCCCCTGCACGACCCCCTACACTGCCCGAACACCACTACACTGCCCTAAACCCAGAAACACCACCCCCAGCACGACCCCCTACACTGCCCAAACACCACTGCACTGCCCTAAACCCTGAAACACCACCCCCAGCACGACCCCTACACTGCCCGAACACCACTGCACTGCCCTAAACCCTGAAACACCAGCCCCTGCACGACCCCCTACACTGCCCGAACACCATTGCACTGCCCTAAACCCTGAAAACCACCCCCAGCATGACCCCCTACACTGCCTGAACACCACTGCCCTAAACCCTGAAACACCACCCCCAGCAAGACCCCCTACACTGCCCGAATACCACTGCCCTAAAGCCTGAAACACCACCTCCAACACAACCCCCTACACTGCCTGAACACCATTGCTCTGCCCTAAACCCTGAAACACTGCCCCCAGCAAGACCCCCTACACTGCCCGAACACCACTGCACTGCCCTAAACCCTGAAACATCACCCCCAGCAAGACCCCCTACACTGCCCGAACACCAGTGCCCTAAACCCTGAAACACCACCCCCAGCACGACCCCCTACACTACTCAAACACCACTGCACTGCCCTAAACCCTGAAACACCACCCCCAGCACGACCCCCTACACTGCCCGAACACGACTGCTCTGCCCAAAACACTGAAACACCAGCCCCAGCATGACCCCCTACACTGCCCGAACACCACTGCACTGCCCTAAACCCTGAAACACCAGCCCCAGCACGAACCCCTACACTGCCCGAACACAACTGCACTACCCCAAACCCAGAAACACCACCCCCAGCACGACCCCCTACACTGCCCGAGCACCACTGCCTGCACTGCCCTAAACCCTGAAACACCAGCCCCAGCACGACCCCTACACTGCCTGAACACTACTGCACTGCCCTAAACCATGAAACACCATCCCCAGCATGACCCCCTACACTGCACGAACACCACTGCACTGCCCTAAACCCTGAAAAACTATCCCCAGCAAGACCCCCTACACTGCCCGAACACCACTGCACTGCCCTAAACCCTGAAACATCACCCCCAGCAAGACCCCCTACACTGCCCGAACACCACTGCCCTAAACCCTGAAACACCACCCCCAGCAAGACCCCCTACACTGCCCGAACACCACTGCACTGCCCTAAACCCTGAAACACCAGCCCCAGCACGACCCCCTACACTGCCCGAACACCACTGCACTGCCCTAAACCCTGAAACACCACCCCGTGCATGACCCCTACACTGCCCGAACACCACTGCACTGCCCTAAACCCTGAAACACCAGCCCCAGCACGACCCCCTACACTGCCCGAACACCACTGCACTGCCCTAAACCCTGAAACACAACCCCCAGCACGACCCCCTACACTACCCGAACACCACTGCACTACCCTAAACTCTAAAATACTCCCCCAGCACGACCCCCTACACTACCCGAACACAACTGCACTGCCCTAAACCCTCAAACACTCCCCCAGCACGACCCCCTACACTACCCGAACACCACTGCACTGCCCTAAACCCTAAAACACTCCCCCAGCATGACCCCCTACACTGCCCGAACACCACTGAACTGCCCTAAACCCTAAAACACTCCCCCAGCATGACCCCCTACACTACCCAAACACCACTGCACTGCCCTAAACCCTAAAACACTCCCCCAGCATGACCCCCTGCACGACCCAAACACCACTGCACTGCCCCAAACCCTGAAACACCACCCCCAGCAAGACCCCCTACACTGCCTGAACACCACTGCACTGCCCTAAACCCTGAAACACCACCCCCAGCACGACCCCCTACACTGCCCGAACACCACTGCACTACCCTAAACCCTAAAACACGACCTCCTACACTACAGAAAGACCACTGCACTACCCTAAACCCTAAAACACTACCCCCAGCACGACCCCCTACACTACACAAACACCACTGCACTACCCTAAACCCTAAAACACTACCCCCTACACTACACAAACACCACTGCACTACCCTAAACCCTAAAACAATACCCCCAGCACGAACCATTACACTACCCAAACACCACTGCACTACCCTAAACCCTAAAACACTACCCCCAGCAGTACCCCCTACACTACCCAAACACCATTGCACTACCCTAAACCCTAAAACACTACCCCCAGCAGTACCCCCTACACTACCCAAACACCACTGCACTACCCTAAACCCTAAACCACTACCCCCAGCACGACCCCCTACACTACCCAAACACCACTGCACTACCCTAAACCCTAAAACACTACCCCCAGCACAACCCCCTATACTACCCAAACACCACTGTAATACCCTAAACCCTAAAACACTCCCCCAGCACGACTCCCTACACTATCCAAACACCACTGCACTACCCTAAACCCTAAATCTACCCCCAGCATGACCCCCTACACTACACAAACACCACTGCACTACCCTAAACCCTAAAACACTACCCCCAGCACGACCCCCTTCACTACCTAAACACAACTACACAATTTGTTACAGGCGTTGCAACGCAGGCCTGTGGTGCTTACTGAAGGTACCTGGTGGGCTAGTTGGGCCCCAGGGACCCTCAGGATTCAAGGTGACCTAATCCCCCAACTTAAAACGCGCCACGGGGCGCGTTTGCACAGTGGTGAAGGGAGGGGGCGGGGCCTCAGGTGACATGTGCGCAAACACGCCCCTTGAATCCTGAGGGACCCTGGGGGCCAACTAGCCCACCAGGTACCTTCAGTAAGCACAACAGAGTTGCGTTGCAGAGAGGTGAAAAAAGGTGCGTGGCCTCGGAACGCCTCTCTGCAACTCAGCTCTGTGGTCCTAACTGTAGGTACCTGGGAGGCTAGTTGGGCCCCAGGGACCCTCAGGATTCAAGGGGACTTAATCCCGCAACTTAAAACGTGCCACGGGCGCGTTTGCACACGCGTTTTAAGAGGTAGTTTTAATCCCCCTGCCCTATTATGTACTAGGGACTTACAGAGGAGGTCATGCTAATCACAGGGGTACCCCAACGCATAGTGTTCCCTAGTGTATGTAGGTGTTTTCACTGTATTCTAAGTGTCTTTTAGCATAGCACTGACTCTGGTTAGTCAGAGTCAGTTACCACCAGTACCCGTCTGAAAAAGTTGTGGGCACAGGATGATTTTGCAACATGGCCTCTTTCTGCTCCTCTGTTGGTTCTTTCTGCACATCTTTTGCTTCTTCCTGCACTTTTCTTCGTCTTTGTGGACTTCTGTTGCTTCTTTCTGCATTTCTTTTGCTTCTTTCTGCGCGTTTTTTCTTCTTTCTTCACATGTCCTACCTCTGTAGGCATAGTTAGAAACTAGCATTTAAAAAACCTTTGAAATTCACTTAAAAAATCATAGGTTTCAGGCACGTTATAGTTAGAAATTAGCATTTAAAAACCTTTGAAATTCACTGAAAAACCATTGGTTTCAGACACGTTATAGTTAGAAATTAGCATTTAAAAAACCTTTGAAATTCACTGAAAAAACCATAGGTTTTAGGGACAGTTATAGTTAGTTGGACATTTCACTCGTACAAAACCATAGAAATTCCCCGTTATAGTTAGATCAGCTAACTATAACTCGCGCCCGCAATGCACTGCTGATGACGTCACATATTACATCACTCATGACATGGTCAGTGACATCACTGATGACATCTCAAATGACATCACTGATGACATCATCCATGTGATAATTTCATGCATCTTCTCACACCCTAATATAGCTTTTGATACACCCACTCTAAATTACAGACTGCCATTCTCAAAACCATACACACTCAAAATACCAATAACTACATACCCACTCACTGATTCTTAGGTCTACACACACACATCTACTCACTCACCCGTACAGTCACTCATACTTACAGTCACTCAGTACAGGACTATCATATGCACGTTTAATCACTCACTTGTAGAGTCAAATGTCCAACTAACTATAACTGTCCCTAAAACCTATAATATACCTGAATAATATATTCACTGAAAAAACCATAGGTTTTAGGGACATTTATAGTTAGTTGGACATTTCACTCGTACAAAACCATAGAAATTCCCCCGTTATAGTTAGTTCAGCTAACTATAACTCGCGCCCCGCAATGCACTGCTGATGACGTCACATATTACATCACTCATGACATGGTCAGTGACATCACTGATGACATCACTGATGACATCTCAAATGAAATCACTGATGACATCATCCAGTGACTGTGTGTTTCTGTAAAGTTTAAATATGTTTAATATATATAGGGAAAGGCGTATTGAAGAATGAGTGGGTGTTTAAGTGTCTGAATGGATGATTTAGTACGTGCGTGACTGACTCTACAAGTGAGTGATTAAACGTATCTTACTGAATGCATGGGTTAGTGACTAAACTGTGTGAATGTCTGTATCCGTCTGTTTGTTGGTGTGTAAGTGGATGCATGGATTTGCGAATAGCTACATGAGTGTCTATATGGGTTATTGATTGGTTCTCTGAGTATCTGTATGGCTGCCTGAGTGTTTGTGTGGGTGGGGTGTGTGTGACTCTGTACATAGATGTGTGAGTGGGTGATTCACTGGGTGCATGATTTCAAGAGTGCATCTGTGATGGACTGCTTGGGTGGGTGAGTGTGTGTATGGGTGTGTTAGTGAGTGAATGTATATCTCAGTGGTACATGTGCGAGTAACTACATATGTAAAAGGCAGTATATATGTGTATTAGAGTATTTAAATGGCTATAAGTGAGAGTGTGTGATTGTGAGAGTGGCTGTATGGATGCGTGTGTGCTTGTATCAGTTATTGTATAAGAGCGTAAGAATGTGCTAGTATTTGTATGAGTAAGTGAGCTGGTGTGTGTATAACTGTATAGGTGAGTAAATGGGTGTGTGATTAATTTTTGCATGACTGACTAGGTGTGTGAGTACCTCTATGGATGAGTGGCGGTGTGTGAGTGTTTATATAGGTGTATGAGTGCATATGATAGTCCTGTACTGAGTGACTGTAAGTATGAGTGACTGTACGGGTGAGTGAGTAGATGTGTGTGTGTAGACCTAAGAATCAGTGAGTGGGTATGTAGTTATTGGTATTGGAGTGTGTATGGTTTTGAGAATGGCAGTCTGTAATTTAGAGTGGGTGTATCAAAAGCTATATTAGGGTGTGAGAAGATGCATGAAATTATCACATGGATGATGTCATCAGTGATGTCATTTGAGATGTCATCAGTGATGTCATCAGTGATGTCACTGACCATGTCATGAGTGATGTAATATGTGACGTCATCAGCAGTGCATTGTTGAGGCGCGAGTTATAGTTAGCTGAACTAACTATAACGGGGAATTTCTATGGTTTTGTACGAGTGAAATGTCCAACTAACTATAACTGTCCCTAAAACCTATGGTTTTTTCAGTGAATATATATATAAATATATATGTATATTGACGATATTTTTGTCATGTGGAGGGGGACCAAAGATCAAGCCGAAAAATTTGTCGATTTGATTAATGTTAACAATCTTAAACTGCAATTTACGGCCCATATTGATGCGACTATTGCCAATTTCTTGGATATTACAGTATATGTGAAACAGGGCAAACTGGAGACGTGCCTATTTAGAAAACCTACGGCAGGGAACACAGTCCTGCATGCTGGCAGTTTCCACCCGCAGCACACAATCACTAGCATTCCGTATGGCGAGTTCCTTCGTATTCACAGGGCATGTAGTACATCAGAGGCCCGTGAACACCACCAAGGGGAAGCAAAGAAGAGACTTATAGCCAGGGGGTATAACATCAAGAAACTTGACATAGCCATGAAGAAAGCCAAGAAGAAAAATTGATTAGACCTACTTAGTCCTAAGCAGCACGAAGAGAGGGAAGTTGAGGCTACAGCCAGCAGCCCGATAGACGAAAGCGCAGAAATCAGACTGATTACTACATTTAGTAAGCAGGCGAAAGCTATTAGAGCCATGGTAAACAAGCAATGGGCCATTATCCTTACGGATGCCACGCTTAAAAATGTCCTTCCCAACAAGCCGATCATCACTTTCCGCAAAGCCCATGCCATGAGAAATGATTAGTGAAGAACAGTCCAGAAACCATTGCAAAGGAAGCTCGCTCACTCCGAGAAAGGGCTTTTTTAAGTGCAGCTCTTGCAGAGCCTGCAAATTTGGCATAAATACCACCACATACAAAAACGCTTTTTCAGAAAAACCTATTGAATTACGAGAGCATTACACATGCAGAACAGACCATGCGGTCTATGTTCTACGATGTAGCTGTGACCTGTTGTACACCGGTAGCACAAAATTGCAAGTGCATGTTTGTATTTTACGACATCTACATGCAATTGTTAATAACGACCTTGCATACCCTGTCGCAAGACATTTTAAAGCTATCCATGGTAATAACCTTAACTGTTTGCAATATTTTGTAATAGATGCAGTGCAGCCCAATAAACGGGGAGGTAACCGAGAAAAGAGGTTACGCCAACTCGAAACTAGATACATCATCAAGTTGGATACGAAGTCCCCATCAGGTCTTAATATCGTGGACGATCTGCACAATTTTTTGTAATCATGGTACCAGGATTACCAGTTAGGTTTTGCTACTAACACAGCTGCTATACAATTTTGGTTTTTTACTTAGGCAGTGTGATGATGATCGCAGTTAAGATAGGAGGTTTCTGTTTGACCCTAACTGCTATCCAGAAATTTCTGTAATTGTAATTTTAGTGTTATAGCCACTGTGTAACACAAGGACATAACCAATGGCTAGTCCTAGGGGGCTCCCTGGGTATAGGTAGTGACGTAGGGGATGAACATAATTATATTAGTATTTGCACTATGTAGTTTAATCAATTCATCTAGACTTACCTAAGAGCCAATTTGTCCTATAACTAGCGGCCGCTAGCTTATCTATGTAATGGAATTTGGTTTTAACTTATCCTTATACACTTTTTGCACAATATATCTTCCCTTTGCACTTTACATGCTTCAGCACTTTATAGGCACTGGCACTTTGGCATATCATCAACATTAGTATGTAGGGTATAAAAAACCTTTGTCAGTACCCACAATTTCCTAAGTTATGTAGAGGCGCATATATAGATACTATTGTATATAAAGTATTGTGGTGTATGAACATACCTATTGGATAGATAGCCAAGTCAGCACATGTTCTTATATATGAAGATGTGTTAGCATGATATCTAATATTGAAACAGCAGTAAGCATTTGGCTTTTTCTATTTATTTTTTGATGTGAAGCTGAACATCAAATTGCACTATGCACTTTATGTATATGTGCTAGACACAAGCTGCTGGTACTGCTTTCATATGTTTAATTACATATCGTTTAGATGATGGGACAGTATAACAATGTGCTATACACAGATATATTTTTAACCTGTTTTATATGATCTTAATATTTGACAGTACTGTATGCACTATGCACTTTATAAATGAATATCTGTGTTACTATAAAAGATTTTAGGATGCATTATGCATGTTAGTATCCCACAATATGTTTTATATACATTCCAAGACTGTTCTCTTTTATGATGTACATTTATATGTTTCAGAAATGAATTATGAATTATATTCAATCAATCAATCAATCATGTCACTTATAAAGCGCACTACATACCCGCGAGGGTCTCAAGGCGCTGGGGGAAGAGGGGGGTGGTGCTGCTACTGATCGAAGAGCCAGGTCTTGAGGAGTCTTCTGAAGGCCAGTAGGTCTTGGGTCTGTCGGAGGTTGGTGGGGAGGGTGTTCCAGGTCTTGGCGGCGAGGTGGGAGAAGGATCTGACGCCGGCGGTCGTTTTCCGGATGCGGGGGACTGTGGCGAGGGCGAGGCTGGTCGAGCGGAGCTGGCGGGTGGGGTTGTAGAAGCTGAGTCGTCTGTTGAGGTAGGCTGGTCCGGAGTTGTGGAGTGCTTTGTGTGCGTGGGTGAGGAGCTTGAAGGTTATCCTCTTGTTGACAGGGAGCCAGTGCAGGTCTCTCAGGTGGGGTGTGATGTGGCTGCGTCGGGGGATGTCAAGGATAAGACGTGCAGAGGCGTTCTGGATGCGTTGCAGCCGTCTCAGGAGCTTAGCCGTCGTTCCTGCGAAGAGGGCGTTTCCGTAGTCCAGCCTGCTGGTGACGAGGGCCTGGGTGACTGTTTTTCTTGTTTCGGTGGGGATCCACTTGAAGATCCTGCGGAGCATTCGGAGGATGTTGAAGCAGGATGAGCAAACGGCGTTGACCTGCTTAGTCATGGAGAGGGTGGGGTCGAGGATGACCCCTAGGTTGCGTACGTGGTCGGTGGGTGGCGGGGCTGTTCCCAGTGATGTTGGCCACCAGGAGTCGTCCCAGGCTGAAGGGTTGGAACCAAGGATGAGGACCTCCGTCTTGTCCGAGTTCAGCTTCAGGCGGCTGGTCCTCATCCATTCGGCGACGGCCTTCATTCCTTCGTGGAGGTGGGCTTTGGCGGTGTGAGGGTCTTTGGTGAGGGAGAGGATCAGCTGGGTGTCGTCGGCGTAGAAGATGATGTTGAGGTTGTGCTGTCGGGCGACGTGGGCGAGGGGTGCCATGTAGATGTTGAACAGCGTTGGGCTGAGGGAGGAGCCTTGGGGTACGCCGCAGATGATCTTGGTGGCCTTGGATCGGAAGGGGGCGAGGCGGACGCTTTGTGTTCTGGCCGGAAAGGAAGGATGTGGTCCAGTCCAGGGCCTTCTCTTGGATCCCGGCGTCGTGAAGGCGTGTTCGTAGTGTGTGGTGGCAGACCGTGTCGAAGGCGGCTGATAGGTCCAGGAGGATGAGGGCTGCTGTTTCTCCGTTGTCTAGCAGGGTCCTGATGTCATCGGTGGCAGCGATGAGGGCGGTTTCGGTGCTGTGGTTGCTGCGGAAGCCGGACTGGGAAGGGTCCAGGATGTTGTTCTCCTTGAGGTAGCGGGTCAGTTGTTTGTTGACGATTTTCTCGGTGACCTTCGCGGGGAACGGGAGCAGAGAGATGGGTCGGAAGTTCTTGAGGTCCTTGGGGTCTGCCTTGGGTTTCTTGAGTAAGGCGGTGATCTCGGCGTGCTTGTGAGAAGTTGGCCTGGTATATGCTGTCCACTAATTATAGTGGGCACCTTGCACCAGTCCAAACAACCCCTTATTGGAGATAGGTTAAAGACAACCTTATTGAAAGCTATCCTAGTGGTAGCTATGGAGAGCAGCCTTCAGGCTAAGTCTTGAAGGAATGTAAAGCAGCTTGTTTTACCAGTCTATAATCTCTTGAGTGACCAAATGAAAGAGCACCACACCAGGTATATATTCAAAATATATGTATTTATTGCTAAACACACCCCTCTAGTCTCTTTATGAGGCTAGAGTTCGAAATACATAAGTTATAAGTTATTAATTCACAGTAATAGCACAAATACACGTTTGGGCCCTAGGGCGTACCAAACCATATACCAATAAAGTGGTATGCGAACCACGACTGAACTAGACACTAGGCCTAGAGCCTCTAGAAGTGCTTGGACCACAAGGAACCACCCAAGGTAGTGACACAGGGGACCCACGGGAGACGCGTGCAGTGTAAATACACAACCGCGATACGCCGTTAACTTCTATGGAGAAAGTCGGGATCGGGAAAATAGAGGAAAGGGACACTTAAAAGAGGACTAGGACAAAACCCTTTGAGATCTAGGACTTTGAAGAGTCTCTACCCACGGGAGCACCGGAGTACTCGTGTTACCTCACCCAGGGAAGCCGGGTGCATAGGTGCCTTTCGGGGTCGGGTTTCGTCGACGATTCGAATGGCGATCTGCTGCAAAGTGCTGCTGGCGGCCAAGAGAAAAGTGTCCGGGTGGATCCAAGAGTGGATCGGAGTTCTGAAGAACCTGAAAGCAGAGGGGACAGAGTCTGGGTCACTAGCCAGTGACCAGGAAGGCGATGGACAGATGCCCACCGATGTCGAGTGCTTCAGGTGCGTTGACGGTCGTCTTGACTCTTCAGCCACGAGGTCCAGGAGGCGTTGTCGGCGACCAGGAGCAGGATTCGGGCTGGTACACGATGTCTGTCGAGTGCTGAGGCGTCGGCGACCGGATTGGACCCAACAAGCCTTGGCAACGGCAAGTCTCGGTGAAGATGTAGATCGTCGATGGTGCAGACCAGCAAGGTCTGTGGAACTCACCCAGCAAGGGTAAGTGAGGGCAGGCCTGGAGCAACCAAGATGCCAAGTAAGAAAAGGATTGGCCTTCGTTAAGGGCTACTAGCCAACGGGCTAGCGACCGCGAAGGAGCCTCGTGACGCCGCACGTGGAGCTGGCTTACAGGACACTCGTGGAGTGGGGGCCAGTGATCTTCGGTGCAGGTGGTGCTGGAGGCTAGGGCTACTCGGAGCCCAAAGCACGACTTCTTGGGAGACCCAGAAGAGAATGCACTTGCAAATGTGCTTGGTGTCCAGGGGTCACGGTCTCAAGTCACCCACGATAGCCACGGGCCTCAGCTTTGCTGGGGACTCAGGGTAGCCTCGGGGAAGTCTGAGAATCCACCTCTGGTGATGCGATGACTTCGGTGTCCGACGGGAGCTTCAGAAATGCGAACCGGACAGATGCTTCTTTGGTGCCTGCCAAGCAGGGGAGTCACTCCTTGACCCCAAGGGAGATTCTTCAGTCCTCTAATCTTGTCGTAGAGCGTCGAAGGTCCAGGATTCAGTTTCAGAGTTTCGTCCAGGTATAATCTAAAGTCCTAAGGACTGGGTTCCTACCTTTATTCTAAAAATAGGGGTTGGACTACTCGGTGGCCCCACCTATGGGTGGGTCAGGGCAGAGGGGTGGCTACACCCCTTTCCCTTTGTCCAGTTCACGCCAAAGCAGGGGCTGCAAGCCCCTGATCCGGTTTGAACTGGGGTATGCACAGGGACACCAAATGTGCCCCCAGTGCAGGACTTCAAAGCACCCGAAAGTGCTCCCGCCCAGCCCCAATACACATTATCCTGTCTGGGGAGGTGGTCACACCTCCCTGGGACAGGAAACCTATTGTCCAGGCCTCCCCTGCCGGAGTTTCGTCCAGCAGCAGGAGGCCAGACTCGTGTCTGTGGCAGCAGCATCCATTTTGTGATGCCAGGGCTCTGGAAAGAAGTTACCGGACTAGTCAGAGTTAACATGTCTTTCCCTCTAGAAGGGTGGAATGCTACCCCCGCCGCCAGGATTGGCGGGGGGTAGTATTCCAAGATGTTTGACACCAAACACGACATGTTTAGGTGCAGCCATTCCAAAGTTAGCATTTTACCGCGAGGATATAATGCGCTTAAGAGTATATGGTCAGGCTGCACTACAAACAGCATCAGAGATGGTCCCCGAACGCTGCAGAGGGGCCCTGCTCATGCAGGGGCACCCTCTCACATAGGAACCATGCACTCTGCCTTTAGGATTGATAAGGCCTGCCTTAGGAGTGACTTATAGGTTTATATGTGTGTATGTATTTCGTGATATAGATAACCTATATCACAGTAAGGGGTGCATGCACCACCTTACCCAGGCTGCAGTAGCAGACCTGTGGTGTCAGTTTGGATGGCCTTCCAGGGGTGGCATAATACATGCTGCAGCCCCTGGCAGGCCTCTGAGGTACCTATGCCCTTGGTACATAGTATACCATATACTAGGGACTTATAAGGGCACTCCAGATTCCAATCAGTGATGTGCCTAAGGCACATGGAAACCATTTTAGAGAGGAAGCAGCTAGGCTGGGGTTCTGATTAGCAGGGCCCCAGCCAGACTAATGTCGAAAAACAGTGAAGCATCCGCAAAAAGTGGGGGTACCCATGTGAAGCAGATCCTACTCTCCTACACAACCCCCCCAAACGTAGGGACATTAAACTAACCTTGCCCAGTTAAGTCTTCATGTTCTAAGTGGAAATACCTAGAGAGTCCATCTGCATTCGCATGGTTACTCCCAGGCCTATGTTCCACTGTAAAGTCCATCCCCTGTAGGGAAATGGACCACCTAAGCAGTTTGGGGTTTTCACCCTTCATTTGTTTTAGCCATAAGAGGGGCTTATGGTCTGTCTGAACCAGGAAGTGTGTACCAAACAAGTATGGCCTCAACTTCTTCAGAGCCCAGACCACAGCAAAGGCCTCCCTCTCTATGGCTGACCAACGTTTCTCTCTAGGGGTCAGCCTTCTGCTAATAAAAGCTACTGGCTGATCCTGACCTTCTTCATTCAATTGTGACAGTACAGCCCCTACCCCCAATTCAGATGCATCAGTTTGAACAATGAACTTCTTGGAGTAATCAGGACTCTGCAGAATTGGAGCAGTGCACATGGCCTGCTTGAGGTCATCAAATGCCTTTTGACAGCTAACTGTCCACTGAACCTTTTTGGGCATTTTCTTAGAAGTTAAGTCATTCAGGGGTGTCACTATTGATCCATACCCCTTGACAAATCTCCTATAGTACCCAGTCAGGCCTAAGAAGGCTCTCACCTGAGTCTGGGTAGTGGGAGCAGTCCAGTCCATGATGGTCTGGATCTTGCTCTGCAAAGGTTGAACCTGGCCTCCACCCACAAGGTGGCCCAGGTACACAACCTGACTCTGCCCTATCTGGCACTTAGTGGCCTTGATAGTCAGGCCTGCCTTTTGCAGGGCCTGTAAAACATTCCTGAGGTGGACCAGGTGATCCTCCCAGGTGGAGCTAAAGACAGCAATATCATCTAGATAAGCTGCACTATAGGCCTCCAGTCCTGTGAGAACTGTATTCACCAACCTCTGGAAAGTGGCAGGTGCATTCTTCAGACCAAAGGGCATTACCACAAATTGATAATGCCCACTAGGGGTTGAGAATGCTGTTTTGGGCTTTGCAGTATCAGCTAGTCTGATCTGCCAGTAGCCAGCTGTTAGGTCAAATGTGCTGAGATATTTGGCAGAGGCCAAAGTATCTATGAGCTCATCTGCCCTGGGTATTGGATGGGCATCAGTCCTAGTGACTGCATTGAGACCCCTGTAGTCTACACAGAACCTCATCTCTCTCTTTCCACCACTGGTGTGAGGTTTCGGTACAAGGACTACTGGACTAGCCCAAGGGCTATCTGAGGGTTCAATAACTCCCAATTCCAACATTTTCTGGACTTCAGTCCTGATACAGTCCCTGACATGGTCAGGTTGCCTATAAATCTTGTTTTTAATAGGCAGACTGTCCCCAGTGTCCACTTCATGAGTGCACCAGGTGGTCTGACTGGGTGTCAGTGAAAACATATGTCTAAACTGATTGAGGACTTGCCTGCAGTCAGTTTGTTGCTGGGTAGTGAGGCTGCCTGCCAAGGCTACACCATCAACTGACCCATCGTCAGGGTTCTGTGAGAGCAGGTCAGGGAGTGGGTCACTCTCTTCCTCCTGCCCTTCATCAGTAGCCATGAGCAAGCCCATGTCTGCCCTGTCCACATATGGTTTTAACCTGTTGACATGGAGAACCCTGTGGGGACTCCTGGGTGTTCCTAGGTCTACTAAATAAGTGACCTCACCCTTCTGCTCAACAATAGTGTGGGGTCCACTCCATTTATCTTGGAGAGCTGCTGGGGCCACTGGCTCCAACACCCACACCTTCTGTCCTGGCTGGTAAACAGTCAGAACAGCCTTTGGTCATGCCAGGCCTTTTGAAGTTCCTGGCTAGCCTCAAGGTTTTTGGTTGCCTTTTTCATGTACTCAGCCATCCTGGAGCGGAGACCAAGTACATAGTCCACTATATCTTGCTTTGGGGGCTTGAGAGGTAACTCCCATCCTTCCTTCACCAAGCACAGTGGACCCCTCACAGGGTGGCCAAACAGAAGTTCAAAAGGGCTGTAACCAACCCCCTTCTGTGGCACCTCCCTATATGCGAATAAAAGGCAGGGCAAGAGTATGTCCCATCTACGCCTAAGCTTTTCTGGGAGCCCTTTAATCATGCCCTTCAAGGTTTTGTTGAATCTCTCAACTAAACCATTGCATTGTGGGTGATAGGGTGTGGTGAACTTATAAGTCACTCCACACTCCTTCCACATTGCTTTTAAGTACCCAGACATGAAGTTAGCACCCCTGTCTGAGACTACCTCCTTAGGAAAGCCCACTCTTGAGAAGATTCCCAGGAGGGCCCTTGCCACCACAGGTGCTGTAGTGGTCCTGAGGGGAATAGCTTCTGGGTACCTGGTGGCATGATCCACTACCACCAGGATAAACCTGTGCCCAGAGGCTGTTTGGGGATCCATGGGACCAACAATGTCAATCCCTACCCTTTCAAAGGGCACCCCCACCACAGGTAGTGGTATCAGGGGGCCTTTGTAGTGCCACCTGCTTTGCCACTGGCTTGGCAGGTTACACAGGAGCGACAAAACTCCTTACTGTCTTCAGACATGTGGGGCCAGTGAAAGTGAGGGACAATTCTGTCCCAAGTCTTGTTCTGGCCCAGGTGACCTGCTAAGGGAATATCATGGGCTAGGGTCAATAGGAAGCCCCTGAACTTCAAAGGTATTACCAACCTCCTGGTAGCACCAGGCTTGGGGTCTCTACTCTCTGAGTACAGGAGTCCATCATCCCAATACACTGTATGGGGACCACTAGCTTTCCCAGCAGCCTCAGCAGCAGCTTGCTGTCTGAGGGGTTCAAGGGAGGGGCAGCTCTGCTGCTCCTGGCTCAGATCTGCCCTAGAAGGTCCCCCTGTCCCCAAGAACTCAACCTGGTCAGGTTCAAGTTCCTCTGGGACAGTTCCTTCTTCAGGGCTGAGATCATCCCCCTCAAGGGACTGATCTTCCTCCTGAGCCAAGGGGGAAGGCACTGCCTTAACCCTACTACTCCTCCTCTTGGAAGGCACTTGGTCCATTCTTCCAGAATCCAAGGCCTGTTCAGTGCTAGACATTTTGGCTTGTGACCTGGTCACAGCAAACACATCTGCAGGGATCCCCAGCATTTCTGCATGGGTCCTGAGCTCCACTTCTGCCCAAGCAGAAGTCTCTAAGTCATTGCCAAGCAAGCATTCGACTGGTAGGTTTGCACTTACCACAACCTTCTTAAGGCCAGTTACCCCTCCCCAGGAGAAGTTAACAACTGCCAGAGTATGGTCTGTTCTGACATTGCTAGCATTGGTCACTTGGTACATCTCACCAAGCATAACTTGCCCAGGTAGCACAAGGTCTTGTGTCACCATTGTGACACTTGCCCCTGTGTCCCTAAATGCCAAAGCCTCACGTCCATTAATTAAAGGCTGTTGTCTGTACTTGCCCAGATTACTGGGACTCACAGTGGAGGTCACATCCATGCCTCCATCACAGACTAACACAGCCTGAGTCAGTTCTCTGACTAAGTCAGAGCCCAACTCAGTTCCCAGGGTGAACCCTACTAAACCCTTTGCTGGAGCACTTCCACCAACTGTACTAGGGGGAACAGGTGCCTTAGGGGCATTGGTGGGTGCTGGACTGGAGTCTTTGGACTTGGTGCAATCACTGGTCCAGTGGGTCTTTTGCTTACAGACCTTGCACCATGGTTTTCTTTGGCCTTTACCTTTGGTAGACTGTGAATCCCCACCAGAAGAAGATTTTTGGGGGCCTGATGAAGACTTTTGATCTTTACCCTTCTCCCCACCCTTGTCAGAGTTCTTAGCATCTTGCTTCTTGGTTTCCCCACCTTGGTTCTGTACCTTCTGCTTCACCCTGGTTCTGACCCATTTGTCTGCCTTCTTTCCCAATTCTTGGGGAGAGGTCAGATCAGAGTCTACCAGGTATTGATGCAACAGCTGATTTTGACAGTTATTAAGAATTTGCTCCCTCATTATCAGATTGTACAATCCTGAGAAGTCACACACCTTACTGCCCATCAACCAGCCTTCCAGAGCCTTGGCAGAACAATCCACATAGTCTACCCAGTCTTGAGTCTGTGCTTTTTGGGTGTCTCTGAACTCCAACCTGTACTGTTCAGTGGTTAGGCCAAACCCATCAATAAGAGCACTCTTCAAGACCTTGTAATTATCAGCATCCTCCTCTCTAACAGTGAGGAGCTTATCTCTACCTTTGTCAGCAAAGGAGAGCCACAAGATTGCTGCCCACTGCTCCTGAGGGACCTTCTGTACTTTACAGGCCCTCTCTAAAGCAGTTATCCATTTGTGGATATCATCCCCACTCTGGTAGGGAGGGACAATCTTGCTCAGGTTCCTATGGTCATAGGACCTTTCCCTGTCTCTAGGGACATGGCTGCCACCATGGGACTCTAGTCCCAACTTTCTTCTCTCTCTAAGGAGATCTAGGGATTCCCTATCTAAAGCCAATTGCTTTTTTCTGATTTCCAGCTGAGTTTCCTCATACTGGACCAGTCGGTCTCTCCTCTCATGAGAGGATTCCCTCCTGTGAGAAGAGACAGAGCTCCCTATAGAGGTGCCAGAGTGGTTAGACTCCTGAGAAGGAGATCTAGACTTCCTGGGCACACTCTTAATCCTTCCTGGGGGGACAAAGAGGGCATCATCTTGATCATCCTCATCATCATCCACAGGAGGGATTGGGTTTTCCAGGTCAGGGTCATTGTCACCCTCCTGGCCAGTTTCAGAGGGGGGGCTGGGGATATTGGTACCCCTAGCGTCCTCCTCTTCTCCTGCCCCACCCTCAGCTCCTACCCCTTCAGTCCCTACAGGCTTACTAAGGTCATAAGCCACCAACAGCTCCTTGAGGTGTTGGGTGGTGGGGCTTTGGACTGTCCTTATTTTTCTCAAGTTACATAAAGCTCTCAATTCCAAGAATGGGAGTGTATCATACTTGGAGGGTGGAAGCTCAATGGCTTCCTGCAAGGATTCTTTGGATCCTGCCCTTAAAGACATTACTAGTGTGGTGTGGTGTATGCACTACCTACTCTAGTGTGGCCTACTAAACTCTCTTGAGTTGTAGAAAGGGTTGTGCTATCCCTTAACACACAACTCTAAGTTCAGTAGAACTTACTGTATTCTAAGCTTAAATTATATGTACCTTAGGTACCTTTAGTGGTTTTCAGTTGATCAATTCAATTGAGATTATCTGGTAAAACAATAGCAAGCTGGAATCCCACACGCTGCACACCAATGTGAGAAGTTGGCCTGGTATATGCTGTCCACTAATTATAGTGGGCACCTTGCACCAGTCCAAACAACCCCTTATTGGAGATAGGTTAAAGACAACCTTATTGAAAGCTATCCTAGTGGTAGCTATGGAGAGCAGCCTTCAGGCTAAGTCTTGAAGGAATGTAAAGCAGCTTGTTTTACCAGTCTATAATCTCTTGAGTGACCAAATGAAAGAGCACCACACCAGGTATATATTCAAAATATATGTATTTATTGCTAAACACACCCCTCTAGTCTCTTTATGAGGCTAGAGTTCGAAGTACATAAGTTATAAGTTATTAATTCACAGTAATAGCACAAATACACGTTTGGGCCCTAGGGGCGTACCAAACCATATACCAATAAAGTGGTATGCGAACCACGACTGAACTAGACACTAGGCCTAGAGCCTCTAGAAGTGCTTGGACCACAAGGAACCACCCAAGGTAGTGACACAGGGGACCCACGGGAGACGCGTGCAGTGTAAATACACAACCGCGATACGCCGTTAACTTCTATGGAGAAAGTCGGGATCGGGAAAATAGAGGAAAGGGACACTTAAAAGAGGACTAGGACGAAACCCTTTGAGATCTAGGACTTTGAAGAGTCTCTACCCACGGGAGCACCGGAGTACTCGTGTTACCTCACCCAGGGAAGCCGGGTGCATAGGTGCCTTTCGGGGTCGGGTTTCGTCGTCGATTCGAATGGCGATCTGCTGCAAAGTGCTGCTGGCGGCCAAGAGAAAAGTGTCCGGGTGGATCCAAGAGTGGATTGGAGTTCTGAAGAACCTGAAAGCAGAGGGGACAGAGTCTGGGTCACTAGCCAGTGACCAGGAAGGTGATGGACAGATGCCCACCGATGTCGAGTGCTTCAGGTGCATTGATAGTCGTCTTGACTCTTCAGCCACGAGGTGCAGGAGGCGTTGTCGGTGACCAGGAGCAGGATTCGGGCTGGTACACGATGTCTGTCGAGTGCTGAGGCGTCGGCGACCGGATTGGACCCAACAAGCCTTGGCAACGGCAAGTCTCGGTGAAGATGTAGATCGTCGATGGTGCAGACCAGCAAGGTCTGTGGAACTCACCCAGCAAGGGTAAGTGAGGGCAGGCCTGGAGCAACCAGGATGCCAAGTAAGAAAAGGATTGGCCTTCGTTAAGGGCTACTAGCCAACAGGCTAGCGACCGCAAAGGAGCCTCGTGACGCCGCACGTGGAGCTGGCTTACAGGACACTCGTGGAGTGGGGGCCAGTGATCTTCGGTGCAGGTGGTGCTGGAGGCTAGGGCTACTCGGAGCCCAAAGCACGACTTCTTGGGAGACCCAGAAGAGGATGCACTTGCAAATGTGCTCGGTGTCCAGGGGTCACGGTCTCAAGTCACCCACGATAGCCACGGGCCTCAGCTTTGCTGGGGACTCAGGGTAGCCTCGGGGAAGTCTGAGAATCCACCTCTGGTGATGCGATGACTTCGGCGTCCGACGGGAGCTTCAGAAATGCGAACCGGACAGATGCTTCTTTGGTGCCTGCCAAGCAGGGGAGTCACTCCTTGACCCCAAGGGAGATTCTTCAGTCCTCTAATCTTGTCGTAGAGCGTCGAAGGTCCAGGATTCAGTTTCAGAGTTTCGTCCAGGTATAATCTAAAGTCCTAAGGACTGGGTTCCTACCTTTATTCTAAAAATAGGGGTTGGACTACTCTGTGGCCCCACCTATGGGTGGGTCAGGGCAGAGGGGTGGCTACACCCCTTTCCCTTTGTCCAGTTCACGCCAAAGCAGGGGCTGCAAGCCCCTGATCCGGTTTGAACTGGGGTATGCACAGGGACACCAAATGTGCCCCCAGTGCAGGACTTCAAAGCACCCGAAAGTGCTCCCGCCCAGCCCCAATACACATTATCCTGTCTGGGGAGGTGGTCACACCTCCCTGGGACAGGAAACCTATTGTCCAGGCCTCCCCTGCCGGAGTTTCGTCCAGCAGCAGGAGGCCAGACTCGTGTCTGTGGCAGCAGCATCCATTTTGTGATGCCAGGGCTCTGGAAAGAAGTTACCGGACTAGTCAGAGTTAACATGTCTTTCCCTCTAGAAGGGTGGAATGCTACCCCCGCCGCCAGGATTGGCGGGGGGTAGTATTCCAAGATGTTTGACACCAAACACGACATGTTTAGGTGCAGCCATTCCAAAGTTAGCATTTTACCGCGAGGATATAATGCGCTTAAGAGTATATGGTCAGGCTGCACTACAAACAGCATCAGAGATGGTCCCCGAACGCTGCAGAGGGGCCCTGCTCATGCAGGGGCACCCTCTCACATAGGAACCATGCACTCTGCCTTTAGGATTGATAAGGCCTGCCTTAGGAGTGACTTATAGGTTTATATGTGTGTATGTATTTCGTGATATAGATAACCTATATCACAGTAAGGGGTGCATGCACCACCTTACCCAGGCTGCAGTAGCAGACCTGTGGTGTCAGTTTGGATGGCCTTCCAGGGGTGGCATAATACATGCTGCAGCCCCTGGCAGGCCTCTGAGGTACCTATGCCCTTGGTACATAGTATACCATATACTAGGGACTTATAAGGGCACTCCAGATTCCAATCAGTGATGTGCCTAAGGCACATGGAAACCATTTTAGAGAGGAAGCAGCTAGGCTGGGGTTCTGATTAGCAGGGCCCCAGCCAGACTAATGTCGAAAAACAGTGAAGCATCCGCAAAAAGTGGGGGTACCCATGTGAAGCAGATCCTACTCTCCTACACAACCCCCCCAAACGTAGGGACATTAAACTAACCTTGCCCAGTTAAGTCTTCATGTTCTAAGTGGAAATACCTAGAGAGTCCATCTGCATTCGCATGGTTACTCCCAGGCCTATGTTCCACTGTAAAGTCCATCCCCTGTAGGGAAATGGACCACCTAAGCAGTTTGGGGTTTTCACCCTTCATTTGTTTTAGCCATAAGAGGGGCTTATGGTCTGTCTGAACCAGGAAGTGTGTACCAAACAAGTATGGCCTCAACTTCTTCAGAGCCCAGACCACAGCAAAGGCCTCCCTCTCTATGGCTGACCAACGTTTCTCTCTAGGGGTCAGCCTTCTGCTAATAAAAGCTACTGGCTGATCCTGACCTTCTTCATTCAATTGTGACAGTACAGCCCCTACCCCCAATTCAGATGCATCAGTTTGAACAATGAACTTCTTGGAGTAATCAGGACTCTGCAGAATTGGAGCAGTGCACATGGCCTGCTTGAGGTCATCAAATGCCTTTTGACAGCTAACTGTCCACTGAACCTTTTTGGGCATTTTCTTAGAAGTTAAGTCATTCAGGGGTGTCACTATTGATCCATACCCCTTGACAAATCTCCTATAGTACCCAGTCAGGCCTAAGAAGGCTCTCACCTGAGTCTGGGTAGTGGGAGCAGTCCAGTCCATGATGGTCTGGATCTTGCTCTGCAAAGGTTGAACCTGGCCTCCACCCACAAGGTGGCCCAGGTACACAACCTGACTCTGCCCTATCTGGCACTTAGTGGCCTTGATAGTCAGGCCTGCCTTTTGCAGGGCCTGTAAAACATTCCTGAGGTGGACCAGGTGATCCTCCCAGGTGGAGCTAAAGACAGCAATATCATCTAGATAAGCTGCACTATAGGCCTCCAGTCCTGTGAGAACTGTATTCACCAACCTCTGGAAAGTGGCAGGTGCATTCTTCAGACCAAAGGGCATTACCACAAATTGATAATGCCCACTAGGGGTTGAGAATGCTGTTTTGGGCTTTGCAGTATCAGCTAGTCTGATCTGCCAGTAGCCAGCTGTTAGGTCAAATGTGCTGAGATATTTGGCAGAGGCCAAAGTATCTATGAGCTCATCTGCCCTGGGTATTGGATGGGCATCAGTCCTAGTGACTGCATTGAGACCCCTGTAGTCTACACAGAACCTCATCTCTCTCTTTCCACCACTGGTGTGAGGTTTCGGTACAAGGACTACTGGACTAGCCCAAGGGCTATCTGAGGGTTCAATAACTCCCAATTCCAACATTTTCTGGACTTCAGTCCTGATACAGTCCCTGACATGGTCAGGTTGCCTATAAATCTTGTTTTTAATAGGCAGACTGTCCCCAGTGTCCACTTCATGAGTGCACCAGGTGGTCTGACTGGGTGTCAGTGAAAACATATGTCTAAACTGATTGAGGACTTGCCTGCAGTCAGTTTGTTGCTGGGTAGTGAGGCTGCCTGCCAAGGCTACACCATCAACTGACCCATCGTCAGGGTTCTGTGAGAGCAGGTCAGGGAGTGGGTCACTCTCTTCCTCCTGCCCTTCATCAGTAGCCATGAGCAAGCCCATGTCTGCCCTGTCCACATATGGTTTTAACCTGTTGACATGGAGAACCCTGTGGGGACTCCTGGGTGTTCCTAGGTCTACTAAATAAGTGACCTCACCCTTCTGCTCAACAATAGTGTGGGGTCCACTCCATTTATCTTGGAGAGCTGCTGGGGCCACTGGCTCCAACACCCACACCTTCTGTCCTGGCTGGTAAACAGTCAGAACAGCCTTTTGGTCATGCCAGGCCTTTTGAAGTTCCTGGCTAGCCTCAAGGTTTTTGGTTGCCTTTTTCATGTACTCAGCCATCCTGGAGCGGAGACCAAGTACATAGTCCACTATATCTTGCTTTGGGGGCTTGAGAGGTAACTCCCATCCTTCCTTCACCAAGCACAGTGGACCCCTCACAGGGTGGCCAAACAGAAGTTCAAAAGGGCTGTAACCAACCCCCTTCTGAGGCACCTCCCTATATGCGAATAAAAGGCAGGGCAAGAGTATGTCCCATCTACGCCTAAGCTTTTCTGGGAGCCCTTTAATCATGCCCTTCAAGGTTTTGTTGAATCTCTCAACTAAACCATTGCATTGTGGGTGATAGGGTGTGGTGAACTTATAAGTCACTCCACACTCCTTCCACATTGCTTTTAAGTACCCAGACATGAAGTTAGCACCCCTGTCTGAGACTACCTCCTTAGGAAAGCCCACTCTTGAGAAGATTCCCAGGAGGGCCCTTGCCACCACAGGTGCTGTAGTGGTCCTGAGGGGAATAGCTTCTGGGTACCTGGTGGCATGATCCACTACCACCAGGATAAACCTGTGCCCAGAGGCTGTTTGGGGATCCATGGGACCAACAAT
Source organism: Calotriton arnoldi (assembly GCA_963921515.1). Classification (NCBI taxonomy): domain Eukaryota; kingdom Metazoa; phylum Chordata; class Amphibia; order Caudata; family Salamandridae; genus Calotriton; species Calotriton arnoldi. The sequence goes on from CAWUFW010020399.1 coordinate 145,196, forward strand.
GTCAATCCCTACCCTTTCAAAGGGCACCCCCACCACAGGTAGTGGTATCAGGGGGCCTTTGTAGTGCCACCTGCTTTGCCACTGGCTTGGCAGGTTACACAGGAGCGACAAAACTCCTTACTGTCTTCAGACATGTGGGGCCAGTGAAAGTGAGGGACAATTCTGTCCCAAGTCTTGTTCTGGCCCAGGTGACCTGCTAAGGGAATATCATGGGCTAGGGTCAATAGGAAGCCCCTGAACTTCAAAGGTATTACCAACCTCCTGGTAGCACCAGGCTTGGGGTCTCTACTCTCTGAGTACAGGAGTCCATCATCCCAATACACTGTATGGGGACCACTAGCTTTCCCAGCAGCCTCAGCAGCAGCTTGCTGTCTGAGGGGTTCAAGGGAGGGGCAGCTCTGCTGCTCCTGGCTCAGATCTGCCCTAGAAGGTCCCCCTGTCCCCAAGAACTCAACCTGGTCAGGTTCAAGTTCCTCTGGGACAGTTCCTTCTTCAGGGCTGAGATCATCCCCTCAAGGGACTGATCTTCCTCCTGAGCCAAGGGGAAGGCACTGCCTTAACCCTACTACTCCTCCTCTTGGAAGGCACTTGGTCCATTCTTCCAGAATCCAAGGCCTGTTCAGTGCTAGACATTTTGGCTTGTGACCTGGTCACAGCAAACACATCTGCAGGGATCCCCAGCATTTCTGCATGGGTCCTGAGCTCCACTTCTGCCCAAGCAGAAGTCTCTAAGTCATTGCCAAGCAAGCATTCGACTGGTAGGTTTGCACTTACCACAACCTTCTTAAGGCCAGTTACCCCTCCCCAGGAGAAGTTAACAACTGCCAGAGTATGGTCTGTTCTGACATTGCTAGCATTGGTCACTTGGTACATCTCACCAAGCATAACTTGCCCAGGTAGCACAAGGTCTTGTGTCACCATTGTGACACTTGCCCCTGTGTCCCTAAATGCCAAAGCCTCACGTCCATTAATTAAAGGCTGTTGTCTGTACTTGCCCAGATTACTGGGACTCACAGTGGAGGTCACATCCATGCCTCCATCACAGACTAACACAGCCTGAGTCAGTTCTCTGACTAAGTCAGAGCCCAACTCAGTTCCCAGGGTGAACCCTACTAAACCCTTTGCTGGAGCACTTCCACCAACTGTACTAGGGGGAACAGGTGCCTTAGGGGCATTGGTGGGTGCTGGACTGGAGTCTTTGGACTTGGTGCAATCACTGGTCCAGTGGGTCTTTTGCTTACAGACCTTGCACCATGGTTTTCTTTGGCCTTTACCTTTGGTAGACTGTGAATCCCCACCAGAAGAAGATTTTTGGGGGCCTGATGAAGACTTTTGATCTTTACCCTTCTCCCCACCCTTGTCAGAGTTCTTAGCATCTTGCTTCTTGGTTTCCCCACCTTGGTTCTGTACCTTCTGCTTCACCCTGGTTCTGACCCATTTGTCTGCCTTCTTTCCCAATTCTTGGGGAGAGGTCAGATCAGAGTCTACCAGGTATTGATGCAACAGCTGATTTTGACAGTTATTAAGAATCTGCTCCCTCATTATCAGATTGTACAATCCTGAGAAGTCACACACCTTACTGCCCATCAACCAGCCTTCCAGAGCCTTGGCAGAACAATCCACATAGTCTACCCAGTCTTGAGTCTGTGCTTTTTGGGTGTCTCTGAACTTCAACCTGTACTGTTCAGTGGTTAGGCCAAACCCATCAATAAGAGCACTCTTCAAGACCTTGTAATTATCAGCATCCTCCTCTCTAACAGTGAGGAGCTTATCTCTACCTTTGTCAGCAAAGGAGAGCCACAAGATTGCTGCCCACTGCTCCTGAGGGACCTTCTGTACTTTACAGGCCCTCTCTAAAGCAGTTATCCATTTGTGGATATCATCCCCACTCTGGTAGGGAGGGACAATCTTGCTCAGGTTCCTATGGTCATAGGACCTTTCCCTGTCTCTAGGGACATGGCTGCCACCATGGGACTCTAGTCCCAACTTTCTTCTCTCTCTAAGGAGATCTAGGGATTCCCTATCTAAAGCCAATTGCTTTTTTCTGATTTCCAGCTGAGTTTCCTCATACTGGACCAGTCGGTCTCTCCTCTCATGAGAGGATTCCCTCCTGTGAGAAGAGACAGAGCTCCCTATAGAGGTGCCAGAGTGGTTAGACTCCTGAGAAGGAGATCTAGACTTCCTGGGCACACTCTTAATCCTTCCTGGGGGACAAAGAGGGCATCATCTTGATCATCCTCATCATCATCCACAGGAGGGATTGGGTTTTCCAGGTCAGGGTCATTGTCACCCTCCTGGCCAGTTTCAGAGGGGGGCTGGGGGTATTGGTACCCCTAGCGTCCTCCTCTTCTCCTGCCCCACCCTCAGCTCCTACCCCTTCAGTCCCTACAGGCTTACTAAGGTCATAAGCCACCAACAGCTCCTTGAGGTGTTGGGTGGTGGGGCTTTGGCCTGTCCTTATTTTTCTCAAGTTACATAAAGCTCTCAATTCCAAGAATGGGAGTGTATCATACTTGGAGGGTGGAAGCTCAATGGCTTCCTGCAAGGATTCTTTGGATCCTGCCCTTAAAGACATTACTAGTGTGGTGTGGTGTATGCACTACCTACTCTAGTGTGGCCTACTAAACTCTCTTGAGTTGTAGAAAGGGTTGTGCTATCCCTTAACACACAACTCTAAGTTCAGTAGAACTTACTGTATTCTAAGCTTAAATTATATGTACCTTAGGTACCTTTAGTGGTTTTCAGTTGATCAATTCAATTGAGATTATCTGGTAAAACAATAGCAAGCTGGAATCCCACACGCTGCACACCAATGTGAGAAGTTGGCCTGGTATATGCTGTCCACTAATTATAGTGGGCACCTTGCACCAGTCCAAACAACCCCTTATTGGAGATAGGTTAAAGACAACCTTATTGAAAGCTATCCTAGTGGTAGCTATGGAGAGCAGCCTTCAGGCTAAGTCTTGAAGGAATGTAAAGCAGCTTGTTTTACCAGTCTATAATCTCTTGAGTGACCAAATGAAAGAGCACCACACCAGGTATATATTCAAAATATATGTATTTATTGCTAAACACACCCCTCTAGTCTCTTTATGAGGCTAGAGTTCGAAGTACATAAGTTATAAGTTATTAATTCACAGTAATAGCACAAATACACGTTTGGGCCCTAGGGGCGTACCAAACCATATACCAATAAAGTGGTATGCGAACCACGACTGAACTAGACACTAGGCCTAGAGCCTCTAGAAGTGCTTGGACCACAAGGAACCACCCAAGGTAGTGACACAGGGGACCCACGGGAGACGCGTGCAGTGTAAATACACAACCGCGATACGCCGTTAACTTCTATGGAGAAAGTCGGGATCGGGAAAATAGAGGAAAGGGACACTTAAAAGAGGACTAGGACAAAACCCTTTGAGATCTAGGACTTTGAAGAGTCTCTACCCACGGGAGCACCGGAGTACTCGTGTTACCTCACCCAGGGAAGCCGGGTGCATAGGTGCCTTTCGGGGTCGGGTTTCGTCGTCGATTCGAATGGCGATCTGCTGCAAAGTGCTGCTGGCGGCCAAGAGAAAAGTGTCCGGGTGGATCCAAGAGTGGATCGGAGTTCTGAAGAACCTGAAAGCAGAGGGGACAGAGTCTGGGTCACTAGCCAGTGACCAGGAAGGCGATGGACAGATGCCCACCGATGTCGAGTGCTTCAGGTGCGTTGACAGTCGTCTTGACTCTTCAGCCACGAGGTCCAGGAGGCGTTGTCGGCGACCAGGAGCAGGATTCGGGCTGGTACACGATGTCTGTCGAGTGCTGAGGCGTCGGCGACCGGATTGGACCCAACAAGCCTTGGCAACGGCAAGTCTTGGTGAAGATGTAGATCGTCGATGGTGCAGACCAGCAAGGTCTGTGGAACTCACCCAGCGAGGGTAAGTGAGGGCAGGCCTGGAGCAACCAGGATGCCAAGTAAGAAAAGGATTGGCCTTCGTTAAGGGCTACTAGCCAACAGGCTAGCGACCGCAAAGGAGCCTCGTGACGCCGCACGTGGAGCTGGCTTACAGGACACTCGTGGAGTGGGAGCCAGTGATCTTCGGTGCAGGTGGTGCTGGAGGCTAGGGCTACTCGGAGCCCAAAGCACGACTTCTTGGGAGACCCAGAAGAGGATGCACTTGCAAATGTGCTCGGTGTCCAGGGGTCACGGTCTCAAGTCACCCACGATAGCCACGGGCCTCAGCTTTGCTGGGGACTCAGGGTAGCCTCGGGGAAGTCTGAGAATCCACCTCTGGTGATGCGATGACTTCGGCGTCCGACGGGAGCTTCAGAAATGCGAACCGGACAGATGCTTCTTTGGTGCCTGCCAAGCAGGGGAGTCACTCCTTGACCCCAAGGGAGATTCTTCAGTCCTCTAATCTTGTCGTAGAGCGTCGAAGGTCCAGGATTCAGTTTCAGAGTTTCGTCCAGGTATAATCTAAAGTCCTAAGGACTGGGTTCCTACCTTTATTCTAAAAATAGGGGTTGGACTACTCTGTGGCCCCACCTATGGGTGGGTCAGGGCAGAGGGGTGGCTACACCCCTTTCCCTTTGTCCAGTTCGCGCCAAAGCAGGGGCTGCAAGCCCCTGATCCGGTTTGAACTGGGGTATGCACAGGGACACCAAATGTGCCCCCAGTGCAGGACTTCAAAGCACCCGAAAGTGCTCCCGCCCAGCCCCAATACACATTATCCTGTCTGGGGAGGTGGTCACACCTCCCTGGGACAGGAAACCTATTGTCCAGGCCTCCCCTGCCGGAGTTTCGTCCAGCAGCAGGAGGCCAGACTCGTGTCTGTGGCAGCAGCATCCATTTTGTGATGCCAGGGCTCTGGAAAGAAGTTACCGGACTAGTCAGAGTTAACATGTCTTTCCCTCTAGAAGGGTGGAATGCTACCCCCGCCGCCAGGATTGGCGGGGGGGTAGTATTCCAAGATGTTTGACACCAAACACGACATGTTTAGGTGCAGCCATTCCAAAGTTAGCATTTTACCGCGAGGATATAATGCGCTTAAGAGTATATGGTCAGGCTGCACTACAAACAGCATCAGAGATGGTCCCCGAACGCTGCAGAGGGGCCCTGCTCATGCAGGGGCACCCTCTCACATAGGAACCATGCACTCTGCCTTTAGGATTGATAAGGCCTGCCTTAGGAGTGACTTATAGGTTTATATGTGTGTATGTATTTCGTGATATAGGTAACCTATATCACAGTAAGGGGTGCATGCACCACCTTACCCAGGCTGCAGTAGCAGACCTGTGGTGTCAGTTTGGATGGCCTTCCAGGGGTGGCATAATACATGCTGCAGCCCCTGGCAGGCCTCTGAGGTACCTATGCCCTTGGTACATAGTATACCATATACTAGGGACTTATAAGGGCACTCCAGATTCCAATCAGTGATGTGCCTAAGGCACATGGAAACCATTTTAGAGAGGAAGCAGCTAGGCTGGGGTTCTGATTAGCAGGGCCCCAGCCAGACTAATGTCGAAAAACAGTGAAGCATCCGCAAAAAGTGGGGGTACCCATGTGAAGCAGATCCTACTCTCCTACACAACCCCCCCCAAACGTAGGGACAATAAACTAACCTTGCCCAGTTAAGTCTTCATGTTCTAAGTGGAAATACCTAGAGAGTCCATCTGCATTCGCATGGTTACTTCCAGGCCTATGTTCCACTGTAAAGTCCATCCCCTGTAGGGAAATGGACCACCTAAGCAGTTTGGGGTTTTCACCCTTCATTTGTTTTAGCCATAAGAGGGGCTTATGGTCTGTCTGAACCAGGAAGTGTGTACCAAACAAGTATGGCCTCAACTTCTTCAGAGCCCAGACCACAGCAAAGGCCTCCCTCTCTATGGCTGACCAACGTTTCTCTCTAGGGGTCAGCCTTCTGCTAATAATAGCTACTGGCTGATCCTGACCTTCTTCATTCAATTGTGACAGTACAGCCCCTACCCCCAATTCAGATGCATCAGTTTGAACAATGAACTTCTTGGAGTAATCAGGACTCTGCAGAATTGGAGCAGTGCACATTGCCTGCTTGAGGTCATCAAATGCCTTTTAACAGCTAACTGTCCACTGAACCTTTTTGGGCATTTTCTTAGAAGTTAAGTCATTCAGGGGTGTCACTATTGATCCATACCCCTTGACAAATCTCCTATAGTACCCAGTCAGGCCTAAGAAGGCTCTCACCTGAGTCTGGGTAGTGGGAGCAGTCCAGTCCATGATGGTCTGGATCTTGCTCTGCAAAGGTTGAACCTGGCCTCCACCCACAAGGTGGCCCAGGTACACAACCTGACTCTGCCCTATCTGGCACTTAGTGGCCTTGATAGTCAGGCCTGCCTTTTGCAGGGCCTGTAAAACATTCCTGAGGTGGACCAGGTGATCCTCCCAGGTGGAGCTAAAGACAGCAATATCATCTAGATAAGCTGCACTATAGGCCTCCAGTCCTGTGAGAACTGTATTCACCAACCTCTGGAAAGTGGCAGGTGCATTCTTCAGACCAAAGGGCATTACCACAAATTGATAATGCCCACTAGGGGTTGAGAATGCTGTTTTGGGCTTTGCAGTATCAGCTAGTCTGATCTGCCAGTAGCCAGCTGTTAGGTCAAATGTGCTGAGATATTTGGCAGAGGCCAAAGTATCTATGAGCTCATCTGCCCTGGGTATTGGATGGGCATCAGTCCTAGTGACTGCATTGAGACCCCTGTAGTCTACACAGAACCTCATCTCTCTATTTCCACCACTGGTGTGAGGTTTCGGTACAAGGACTACTGGACTAGCCCAAGGGCTATCTGAGGGTTCAATAACTCCCAATTCCAACATTTTCTGGACTTCAGTCCTGATACAGTCCCTGACATGGTCAGGTTGCCTATAAATCTTGTTTTTAATAGGCAGACTGTCCCCAGTGTCCACTTCATGAGTGCACCAGGTGGTCTGACTGGGTGTCAGTGAAAACATATGTCTAAACTGATTGAGGACTTGCCTGCAGTCAGTTTGTTGCTGGGTAGTGAGGCTGCCTGCCAAGGCTACACCATCAACTGACCCATCGTCAGGGTTCTGTGAGAGCAGGTCAGGGAGTGGGTCACTCTCTTCCTCCTGCCCTTCATCAGTAGCCATGAGCAAGCCCATGTCTGCCCTGTCCACATATGGTTTTAACCTGTTGACATGGAGAACCCTGTGGGGACTCCTGGGTGTTCCTAGGTCTACTAAATAAGTGACCTCACCCTTCTGCTCAACAATAGTGTGGGGTCCACTCCATTTATCTTGGAGAGCTGCTGGGGCCACTGGCTCCAACACCCACACCTTCTGTCCTGGCTGGTAAACAGTCAGAACAGCCTTTTGGTCATGCCAGGCCTTTTGAAGTTCCTGGCTAGCCTCAAGGTTTTTGGTTGCCTTTTCATGTACTCAGCCATCCTGGAGCGGAGACCAAGTACATAGTCCACTATATCTTGCTTTGGGGGCTTGAGAGGTAACTCCCATCCTTCCTTCACCAAGCACAGTGGACCCCTCACAGGGTGGCCAAACAGAAGTTCAAAAGGGCTGTAACCAACCCCCTTCTGTGGCA